>SKCR01040729.1:0-69865 GCA_019454045.1 Zanthoxylum bungeanum
ATCTGTGCAAATAGTGACGCTATGGGTCATTTTGTCCAACAGTACATGCCCCGAGGGCAGTTCCAAAATATAAGTCCCAATGGCCAAAACGACGACTCTAGTCCTATTTCTAACGTGGAGGTCAATCTCTCCTTAGGCCAGTCTCCTGCTAATCCACAGATCCTGCACATCAGTACATATATGAGTACCACAACCAGAATAAAAAATCCAATTTTTAAAACTAGAAGTAGACATGTTTATTTCTATAACAAACATACCTAAAGAAGGTGCCTTACCCGCTTTGATTTCCTTCATGTGCGCCTTGTACTCACGGTAGTCACGCTTCCACGCTTCCAGTGACCCCGTTTGCCACACTACATGCATACATCTTGGGATTTGTCCTTAGCCTTCCCATAAGACTTTGACGATTTGGCCTTGCCCTTCTTCTTCTTTTTCTTCTTTACACCTCCAGTTGCCTTCGGCCAAGCCTTGGGAGACTGAGATGTTGAAGCGAAGTGCGCCTCGTTTTTTTTCCCTTCAATAGCTTTTTTTTCTGCTTCACGCAGCATTGCCATCAGCTCTCCAAGAGTATGGTCTTGGTTCATCATATTGTAGTTCATGATGAACCCGCTCCAGCTGTCAAGAAGAGACTGCAAGATCAAATCTATAGAAGTCTCATCCTCAAAGGTTATGCTTAGCTGACCCAGTTGTTCAATGTCAGCAATCATCTGTGACACATGGTGCTCAACAGATGTACCCTCTGACATTCGAGAGCGAAAGAGCTTTTTCTGAAATTCATACCTTTGCGATCTAAGGTTAGATCGATGAAGGTCCTTCAATTTTGCCATCATAGTCTAGGGATCCAATCCCTTATTTTGGCGACGAAATTGAAGGGTCATTGCAGCAAGCATGACGGACTGAGCAGTTGAGTTGTCATCGCTATGAGCCTCCAAAGCTCAAGCTCAAGCCTGCTAATTTCCAGGCTTAGGCCCGAGAGGTCTCTCTATCGTATAGAACATCCTCTTAGCCTCCAGGACAATCCTGAGGTTCATATCCCAATCAGGAAAGTTCGCGCCATTAAAGACATTTTCGCCCATTATAATGTCTCTAACCTCGATCTTTCCAGTCATCTTAATTGCAATAGTCAAACTATTCAATTAACGATATTTGGGTACAGTCCAACTGTTAGAAGGAAAATAATAAAATATTAGTTCAACTAATAAATATATATTAATTGACGAAATTATTTGAAAGAGCGTAATGCCAAGTATTTGAACGAAATTGCAAATTCAATACTGGCCTCCCATTATTTTTCAGCGAGAGCGTCTAACCCTCTGTTGAGTACTCGGGAAACCTAGTTTCCTAGTGGGCTAGGATCCCGTTAAATAACACACAACCTTGATTTTGGCCAACAAGCTGTATAATATTTAACTAGGTAGATCTCTAAGATCAATTGGATCTCATCCAATTCCTAGATCCGGTAGGTGGACCTCCAAGTCCGAAACATATATACAATATATGTGCCAATATATCCAATATATTTTTGTAACATTTTCCTCTGAATCAACTAAGCCTTGGCTTTGGCTCAACAAGCTTAATGATTCCAGTTAAGTGGGACCCATTGACTTTGGAAAGCTTCGTAATCGATGTCGATGAACAAGAAGTGATCTTGACTTTGGCCAACAAATCACAACTTGGACAAGATATACGATATGGAACAAAGCCTTCATGATTCAAACACATCCGCATTGGACAAAGGTCTTGACTTTGGCCAACAAACCAATGCCAATCTTGGATCTTGAATGAATCACTCAATGGAAGGAAAACGCTTAATATTTGTTGAAGGTTTTTCACGTAATTGGCAACCAATAAATTATCTTTGATTAGGTCTCATCATACACCCTTAAACATGCATTCTAAAAGCATAATAAGGCGCGCTAAATAAATTAATAATGATATGCGGATGGATATCTCACAAATTGTTCCTAAAACAAATCACTTCATTTCCTCTCCCCGCTAGCACTATTCTAACTTCTACCCAATTACATAATACAATAAAGAAACCTCATTACATTTAGGGGAATTGGTGAGAAGAGAATTACAAAGAATTGAGAGATAAGGCTGGACACGCAGGTCCAATTTAATAATTCTAAATTTATTACAACAATTTCCAAAATTGCCCTCACCCATCTAATATCCATCTGATATACATTATCCATACAACACATCCATGTATTCACACAAATCATGTTATTCAATCAATCTAATACAATTAATTAATCTTTGAATTAAATGATCATCCAATGTTCAAACAACGATTTGATTTGCGCGAGTCCAACTCGTTTAAGAATAAGTACTCCAAGTGCGTATTCTTGAATTATATCGAACTACAATTTTAAATCCAATTTATTTTGTATTCAATACTAATTCTTATTTAATTCCAAATTAAATAATTACACTTTTTAATGTGCCTTTATGACTTAAATTCTAAATCTAATCTTAATGGGTCTCAAAGCCCAATTAACATCCAATGTCAATTTAATTAAAGTCCAATGGGCTTTCAATTAATTTATTAAGGCATGGACTTTGGCAACCAAAGCCCAATAAGGAATCACCATTTGCCACAAAATTAATTTTGGCCCATTAGGCCCAATTAATTATTTAAAGAACATTTATTATATTTGGACTTAATGGAATGGTTTTAGGCCCAATTTGGATCCAATCCAATTGTCCTAAACCAACTTGGACCAACCAAGCCCATTAGGCCAAAATACAACAATTTTAGCCCAATTCCAAATTAAGCCAAATTAATTAATTCTAATATTCCAAATTTCACAATTTAATTAATTAAAGTGTATAGCCATAATTAATTATTTAAATTAACATTTCCAAAATACCAATTTACATAATTAATCATGCTTTAACATTATCAATACATGTCCAACATTATTGAAAAAAAATCAACTTGTTTACATGCTCAATAGGTCACGACAATAGTGGAATTTTTATATCAATTTTGATTTCAATCCAATCCATAAATCACAATATAATTATCCAAGCATTTTAAACACATCCAATGGTTTAAAAAATAAAAATCGCCATGACCTAGGGTTCTATGAATTCGGCCAAGCCTATGTATTTGGGGAAAATTAATCCAATTAATTTTTCACAAAATTGATCATGTATAACTCTAAGTTAACATTATCTAAGCATACTCAAACAAACAATTTGATCAAATCATGCTCAAATCAAAAATTCCCAAATTTTAGATTAAGAACCCTAATTCAATTTCATGCTCAAATAGGCGATACCATTGTTGGGTTCTAATGAACAAACCAAGATCATTTCAAGCATAAAATCATGTGAATACGAAAGGAAGTATAGCGGAAATATACTCACTTTGATCGGTTATAGGATGTGTAGAGTTCAAAATTTTTCTTCCTTTGAAGTTGCTCCAAGCTCCTCCAATGTTGAGTGTCAAGCTCCAAGCTTTGAAGAATGGATTCCAAACTCTTGGGAAGGTTTCCCTATCACCTTTGTATGATTCTTTTAAGTGCTAGCTCTTGGAAAATTCAGCAACAAAACTTCCAATTGTGTTCTTGAAGTTCTCAGCCAAGCCAAGAAAAATGAGAGAGGAAATTTCTTTCTTCACTTTGGCCGTGAATGAGAGAGAAGAAAAGATGAGTGATATTTTGTGAAGTTTTATTGATTTTCCAAAAATCAAAATTAATATACCAAATCCACATTTGGTAAAATGTCACTTATTTTTCAAGTTATGTGTAAAATAAGTCATCACCAACTCACACAATTCCATCACCAAAAAGTGATGAGAATGACAAGTGATGTGATTTGTGATGTGACTTATGGGCCCCACTTGAATTCAAAATCCGAGTGGGCCCGCAAATACATCCCGGGCTTGGGTTTGTTAATTCCGAATTAACGAATTTTCCGTTGCGACTTAATTAAATCAAATTTAATTAAATAATAATGCCTCGCAAAATTATTACTAAAGTCGCTCACGAATTAATTCCAAATTAATTCGTTCACGTCGAATTAAAATCTAATTTTAATTCCGTTACGAAATCTAATTTCATTTAATATATCGAATATATTATTTATCGATTAATTCTGAATTAATCGTTCTTTCTCTTCTAATTCAATTTGTATTCCAGATAAATTCTTTCTGCAATTAATCCTATTAATTTTCTCTCTATTAAATTAATCCTAGATTAATTATGTTCGAGTCATACGTCATCGGTGAATCTTTGGGAAGCGACCCATGAGATCCCTGGATATGTTGGCAGTAAATCCGATCGTCGGAGTATCCAAACACGTGCGTACCCGGTACTACGTTCTTACCGATTTACAAGACATGGTTGGCTTCTAGCAAAGCGCTATGCCTACCCAATTCTCCAGAAATATTCTTTACGGAATATATAATCTTTGTCTGGCGTAGTATACGTAGTATTGCGTATTGTGATCCAGTATCAGATGTCACATGCAAGGCCTGGGGCTGGAATAGTGTCTGCCCCGTACGAAGCATATATCGGATCACAAGCAACTAGTCTCTATAATCGGATAATCATGACCTTGTCATATTATCCCGATAGTTGCAACATAATAGATAACCAGTTCTGTATCCATGCGTGATCATCATCTCCATATGAATGAAGTGATACTTCCATCTTGACATCACAACCCAATACACTCGATTCTCAATAAACCCAGAAGAGACGTAACACAGAACCTGTTAAAGTCCCGGACGTCCAAAACCAAAGCGTATTGATTGTCGCAAGTACTAGCGATGCAAGTCTCAGGTTAAAACCAAATACACCTACCCTGAAGCGGATTCCCATAGACACATAGTCATACTACCAATGGGATTTCGCGGGGTCTATCCAGAGCGAAGCTGTTTCCGTATCATCGGTAAACACAACCTCCTATCACACTTGCATAAGTATCCAATACTTAAATATATGAGAACTATGTTGTTACACTTCCATAACACGCACAAGTATATACTAGTCTATTCCGCATTATCGATGTCCAGTCTCGATAATACTACGACTAGGGATATTTAATGATTAAACCTTTGTGGATTGATATTGCCTCATATCTTATAATCTGAAACTAATCATAAGGACTTTTATCATTTATATATTCAAGTAATCAAATTACAAAATGATAAAATAGCAATTTCCATTGTCACACAGTTAATTTGTACAAAAACCACAATGTCTTTTACAAATAATGACGGTATGGGTCATAATTGTCCAACAATGACTCACACCCCAACAGTGTTTGAGTTTTGCAGGTTGGTGACCTGATCGGTCAACCACAGTGTTCAGAGTTTGAGGAGCCGAATAGCAGCATTGCAGTCAGCCAGTCACCAGGTCTTGGGAGTATCACAGTCAAGTTGTGTAAGTGTAGTTGTAAAAGAATTTGTGTTGTATAAGTTAACTGTAAAAGCTTTTATTTATATTAATTTTTGGGCATGGAGCCCAGTTGGATTATGACTTGTGTTGATTATTTAGTGTTAGATTGTGTGTTGGGCCCTATAGGTTGTATTGAGATGCTGGACTTTGATCCAGGATGCATGACTTTTAGCAGAGGTCATGCCGAATTTTCGTCAAGAGTCAGAGGCTTATAGAGGCAGGATTAGCCTGTCTCCTGCCGGTAGCATCCTAGCTTAGGCGGGATGTTACAAAGATTGTATCAGAGCATAGGTTTATAGAGTGTCGGTGACTGCAGCTGCTGGCTATTTGGCGATCTGAGTAAGTATATGTTATGTATAGACCATATCTGTCTCTTATATGAGAATGAATTTGATAAACATGATTTTAGCCTGATATTGAATGAGATAGTTATGTTATGATATGATGAGATTAATATATGTTTGGGCATGAAAAGTATGTGGCCATAAGCATGGATATGATATGCGCATGTATATGTTTTGTTATCGAGTACCCCGAGCAGGATTCGAGGACGAATCCTATATAAGGAGGGGTGAATTGTAATATCCCGGTCATCCGTAACATGTCCGGCACAATAAATAATTGTGCGAGACATGTTAGTATTTATGAAATAGCATATAAATAGGTTTCATACCTTAGAAATCCCGACCGGAGAATCGGGCTAAATTTTCAAGTTTTGACATATTTCCGTTAAGTTGTCCGTTTTGTATAGCTGCTAGTAAAACAGCCATAACTTCTTCGTTTTAACTCCGAATTAGACGAATAATATACCGTTTCGAAGGGAAAACATAGACGCAAAAAATTTTTGTTGAAAATTTTCCTAAACGCAGAACAGAAATAGGTCAAAAATGTGTACAAAGTGGCTGTCACTGTACAAATCCGAGAACAAATAAGAAAGTGACACTTGGCACAACAAAAGCCACTCACCAACAAAGCAAAAATCTGTCCCCAAGTATAAATAAGACACTATTCACTCCTCTCTCATCCAGCCCCAAATTTCGAATTTGCTTCTCTCTTTCACGCCATCTTCATATTTTCTTCATGTTTCCATCAATTTCTCATGCAAAATGGAAGGAATCAAGTGTTCAATCAAGCAGGTAAGTCATCTAAGTCTTGCTCTTCCTTTAATTTTCAGATTTGAGGCATTAGATACTCTCCCCCAAATTCGAAATTGAAAGGACCCTAGGAAGAGATTTGTGAAAGTGATATGATTGAGTGAAAGAAGTTGAATATTTGTATGTTTTTGTTATATAGGCATGTGTCTAACTTCAATTCTGTTGAGTTCATAAAATTCCCCCAAATCTTGCTTAGGGCTGAAAATGATGATGATAGAATGTTGATAATTTTGTTGAGATTGGTTATGGATTAATGATGATTGGTGTGTGTAGTGATGAATGATTATGAGCGATATTGAAAATGGATTGAAATTTTACAGACTTGAAAATCAAGTTTATGGTTGAAACTTATGAAGATAAAATGGTGATGTATTTTATTGATTTATTGATGAATAATAAGCATGATTGATGTGTTTGGAATAAATTAGTATATGTTTGGTTTGATTGGAATGGAAAATGCAAAAGTAGTAAATTGGATAGTTTTTGTAAAACAGTAGGTTTGGTTTGTACTCTGAATTTCGTGGCCTTAAAAGAGGAATTAGCGAAAGTGTAAAACATTAAACTTGTCGCTTTATATCTTATATATATGCCTGTAAAATGGTTTTGTGAAATATTGTGTATTGGATAATTTATGGGGTAATCATTGGGGCTGGTTCTGGTTGGAATTTATGCATACAGCTCTCTGTAAATCAATTAATATGAGGACCTTAGGAGCTGAATTAGGCTACGTGGTAAGTATGAGTTTTGTTCATTTATGTGTTAACTAAATGCCTGTAAAATAAGTTTTCAATTGGATCTAAATTGCTCCTGAAATGATGAAGAAACCGAGACCTGTTCAGATAGTAACACTGCTGGAAAACATGGCAAAAATTAGTAAGTTCTGTTTTATGGTTTGATCAAGTTTGATATATGTTTGTGGGAATGATTTGCATGATTTGATAATGGCTTGATGATTTTAATTCAATGCCAGTATGAAATATGTATGCGTATGAATTATACTATATTGTTGATGTATGGAAACGCTTGGTAATGCATGGTATGCACGGACTACAGGTAGGTGTTGTGACTTGAGAATTATCCATGAATGTGTTGTGATGTTTAATGAGATTATTAGCATATAAGAATGTTGAGATGATTGTGTTGGATCATGTGTGTTGAAAGCAATGATGTATAATTGCATAAGGATAAATAGTATATGGATACACTAGAATATATTTGAGAATATGCATATCTGAGAATGCATAAGCATGGGCGGAAATGTGCCTTCGGGCGGAGATGCGCCTTCGGGCGGAGATTTCGTGACTAGGGGGTCGGCGATACGTAACGCCCCTAGATCCTAAGCGCTCAGATGGTACATTCATGGGAGGAGATGCGCCTACGGGCAGAGATGCGGTGACCTGGGGGACGCCCCAAGGCATCAGTTAGGTGTATTAGGGGGAACGGCGATACGTAACACCCCTGAAGACCAGTTGGATACTTGTAACGACCCGGATTATTTTTGCATGTCTGCGTAAATTTTATTTTCGCGCGTAGGGTCGCGTCTGAACGCGAGATTCGTTTTTTCAGTAAAATGGGAACATTTTTATAAAAATTAATTTTAATCTTTTATTAAGTTAATTTGAGTGGTGAAATTGGAATTAATTATAGGTTTTTATTAATAATTAAATTAGAGGGATTAAATTGATAATTATTACACAAATTATAAAAATAAACCTAGATTTTTCTAGACACACACACGTGACACACACATCACATATTTATAAGACTCACACGCACACAGTCCATACACACGCAGAGACAGAGAAGAGAGAAAAGAAGAATCGAAATTGGAAGGAAGAAAATAAGAAATAGAGAGAGAGAAGAGTGCGAGAGAGAGAGAGAGACCAGAAGGGGGGCTGTCCAGCCATGTTCGGCCGTGTTTCCGGCCACCAGCGGCCACTGGTGCTGCCAGGATTATGATTACGATGAATAGAGGCAGTGAGTAGAGAGAACAGAGGCAGAACCGAGAGCAGGGAGAGAGGGCTGGAAGAAGAAGATGAAGAAAAAGGGGGAAATTAGCAATACTAAATTCGGATTTGGTCATGAACACAAATTGTAAGTATACTATGCTATCATTTCTTTGAAAATTGATTGATTTAATAAATTGGGTTTGAGATGAAAATTCGAAATTGGGTGAAATAAACGTATTCTAGATTAAATATTTTGTATGAAATGAAGAATATTGAATAAATTAGAGGAGAAGGAGAATCGGCAATGGTAACCCTAGAATTTGGGGTTTCTGGAAATTAAGGAACAATTCTAATAAATGGCTGACTTGGAGATTTTAAGAGTGAGCAATAAAATAAAAGAAAGATTATTATAATAAAAGCCCAATTTTCTTTCATGTGTTAGGGATGATCGAAACTGCCACTAAGATTAGGGGATGTGTTTTTGTTTCCTTTATGAAAATGAATGTTTGAAATGATGTTTTGGTTATGTAATAATATTGATTTGTGTAAAATAATTTTAAGGGTGATAAAAGAGGCTTAAAGCCAAATTCTTTGATATTGTTTTAGTATGAGATTTTTTTTTTATGATAATATGATGATATATGGCATAAGATATGTGGAATTGTTTTGGGTGTTATTGATTAACAATGATGATGTATCGATGATAGATTATATATTTGGAAATGCTGTGGCGCATTTTATATTGAATAAATATTAAACTTTAACACTTCCTTCCCTGGTAATATGGCCGAATCTATAGCTTGTGTTGTAAAATGTTATCTTGTGAGTGATAATGATAAATTGATATGGTTCATGTACATGATGACAGAATTAGTATGAGTTTTAGTTTAACTTGGAGGAAACATTAATGTGTAATCTCTTTGTTGAATTATGAATATATGTTTTTGAATGGGTATGAAGTGATGACGTAAATTCTATCAAAAAAGGCTCATTAAAGATTTTTACTAAAATTTAGAATTTTTCGATTAAGGATGAAATTATAGGAAATTTCAGAATTTGGTTGTCCTGTATGTAAATGGATTTTGTTTGCAGCTGAATAGTAGGAACTAAACTGATTATAACTTAAGTTTCAGGTGTTCTGCTTGATAAATCATAAATTTCTGAGTAAACTAAACGTATTAGGCACCAAGATATTCGAAAATCAGATTTTTGGACTTAAAACGCTAATGTAGAAAATCTCCAAAGACAATTGATCGGCAGTAAAGTCCGCACCGTGCCTGATGACCTGAGGCCTGTTTTTTTTGTTTTTTTTAAAATGTGTTTCAGGTGTCCAAACGACGAGCCGTCAGAACCAAAGTAAACTAGACACATAGGAGTCCGACATAAAAAAAATTCCAAAGTCTATCCCAAAAACCTGGAAAAAATTTGGGGTATAGTAGAGTCATAGGGGATTCATCCATAAAAAATTCAAGTCCAAATTCCTTACCAATTGCTCCCATAAAAATTCCAAAGTCTAACCCAAAAACCTGGAAAAAAAAATCTGGTTCTTATATTCTTATAAGTTCGTTAAATATTTTTCTTGTTCTAACAATCCCTTTATTCTTATAGATCACATGTCATCAATATATGTTTTAAGATCATGTTTTACTTAATGCTCTTGTATGTAAATTAAGTATATTTATTTATTTTCAATCACAATTTACCTGTGTGTGTGATATTGTCGGAATTGGTAAGGATTATATGATATTATGGATCTAGTATATAATAAAGTATGGCTAGAGTCAAAAGAAGCATGAGAATGCATATGCATGTGTGTATGTTAAGATTTTCAGCAGATGAGCAAAAGTTAATAATGTTTTCAAAGATTCAAAATGTTTTAAAGAAAAGTTTCAGAATGCTTTTGAAAGAAATGTATTTCAGAAAATGTTTCTTACAGTTTTGAGATTTAAGCATGAGTTTTATGTTTTCGGGGCATGAGGGAAAAACTCACCCCAGTATGTAACTTGAGACACAGATGGAATTGACGGATTTATATACATGTGTACATGTGGAGGACTAGGGGGACGCCCCTATATTCTCAGCGCTCAGATGGTACATTCCTGGACGGAGATACGCCTACGAGCGGAGATGCGCCTTCGGGCGGAGATGCGCCTTCGGGCGGAGATGCGCCTACGGGCGGAGATGCGCTTCAGGCGGAGATGCGCCTATGGGCGGAGATGCACAATTCAGATTTCGGTTTTCAGAAAAAAGGATTTCAGATTTCAGAAAAAGAGTTTAGAAAGCGATTTTAGAGAGAAGTACAAGAAAGCGTTTTCAGTTTTCAGATTCTCAGTAAACAGTTTTCAGAAACAAGATTTTAGAAATAGTTTCCAGAAACCAGAGATTCAAAGCATGATTTTAGAAAGATAAGTTTTATTAAGAGATTTTCAAACAGAGTTTCAGAAAGCAGTTTTCAGAAAGCAGTTTTTCAGAAAAGGTTCTTCAATAAGTATTTTCCAAAGATATGGCATAATAAAGATCAGTATAACTTATAGGTTGCGCATATAAGTCATACATTGCGCATATAAGTCATACATTCTGGTTAATATACGAAATGCATATAGTTAACATTGAAGCATGATAGCGTGATTACATCTATATGGATATATGATTGTTGTTGTATGTATTGTATTTTGTATCATGATTACATCTATGTGATTATAATTGATGCATGTGTGTATTATATGATTGCATATACATGAATGGTGTTATTGAGTTGAAAATAGAAATTTGCAAATGCATGTATTTATAGCATTTAAGCTTAATAAGTTCGAATATGAATATATGAAATTACAGATGTAAGGTACATTAGTTTGCATATGTTTATGATATTGTGATAATTTGTTATGTAAGTGAATTTATTTACCTGCGTGTGAAATATATTAATGACAGAATTAGTATATAGAATATAGACAGTTAAAGACGAATGTTTAATAGAAAGAATATTATATAAATCCGATTTGATGATATTTCAATGAGATACAAGAAAGGTAAGTATCATAAATAACCAAACTAGATTAGCAAAGAATAAGTAGTTAAGTATTGAGATATCAGAGTAGTGCAGCAGAAACGTGATGGAGACTGATTTAATATATGGGGATGTAATAACTTGATGAGTATATTTTAAATGCATGAAAATATAAATAGTAAACAAGATTTAAAGTGTGTATGATCAATTAAGGATACTGGTAACAAAGTAACGTGTTTGCGAAATGATTAAGAAATAGACAATTAGTTCAACCCAGTAAATGTTTGCTTGGTCACAGACAGCCAGGTAATAAAGAAACAGGATTCAGACTTTGCATGTGTCTGACGCGCAAGGAATGAGCATAGTTACTTACTGAGTCATTATGACTCACATCACAACAGTTTGTTAGTTTTGCAGGTTGGTGACCTGATCGATCGACCACAGACACCAAAATTGAGATCCGTAAAATTAGACATACACTAGACACATTAAGAAACATTCTATAAAAATTTCTGCTCCGGATTCATTCCCAATTAGTTACAGAGATTTTTCAAATTTAGGCGCCAATCAGTTCATTCTTAGCGACTAGTAGAATCTAAGTTTCCTCTACCGTACTTGCATAACTCCAAATTTAAGCCCGTAAAATTCCTAGATACCATAGATATCTCCAATATTTAGCAAGATTATGTTTCCATGAATTGTATATTATTTTATGCCATATGAAGATGTTCCGAGTTATAGAAACTAACGATTGTATGGACTTTAAATCGATGCCAATATACTAGAAGGTCACCCACGCCATGAACCGCTCTCTATTTTCCATAGCACTGTGAGTGGATATTTTATTTTCATAATATTTTATTGATTTTATAAAGTTAAATGAATTTATATATGTTTAAGTTATACTTTGAGATGAGACCAAGTTGCCAAAATATTTTGATAAGTTAAAAATATTTTTGGACCAGTTGAGAAATGTTATTATGCTTTTGATATTTTGAGATGATTTCTTTTATGATTTTTTTTATGGATTGAGGAAAACCCATTCTCATAGACTTTTGAAATTGACGGATTATTGAATTGAAGGATACAGTAGACATGTGCACATGTAATTTCAGGACTAGAGGGATAGTACTATTTGATGTACCTAGATCCTAGTTTTAGGGCCAAGATGACAACAATAATTGGCGCTCTTGTCTCTAAATTAGTGACTTGGGGGCGGCGATACGTATTGGCCTCATACGTCAGTTGTTTTCTAGATGAGATTTTCAAAAACAAAAGTTTAACGAAAGAGTTTCAGAAAGAATTAGTTTTACGAGAGATCTTGGAGTTTTACTGAAAGAAAGAAGTTTCCAGAAAAGTTTTGCAGAAAGAGATTTATTTTCAGATAAAAAGAGTTTTATGAAGAGATTAGTTTTCTTATAAAATCAGAAAATAAATTTTTCATAAAGCATTTTAGTTCCCATTTTAAAATGTCCACTCACTAGGTCGTTCAAATGATCTTATCCCCACTCTCCAGTGTTTTCTGTTTTGCAGGTCTACTCAGAGGACAAGCTCGAGTGGATGGATACTGATGACAGTCACTAGGGTTATTGAGTCCATATGGCAGTAAAGTCCAAGGTATATGGATCAGTTAAAGTCAAGGTTGTAAGATTTAAAGTACAAGTACTGTGTTAGTATCTTGAGAGTCATTACATTATGTTGTCAGAGTCAAAGTTACCAAAGTTTAATGTGGCTAGCAAGAGTTGTAAGGTGCAATGGTTGTTTAATTAATTTAAGTTGGGCATGTAGCCCTCTATTGTAAGTGTGTGATTTGTGATTTTCAAATATCAAGAAAAGTAGTAGAGTTCAGTTAGTCAGCTAGTTAGTTAGAGGCCGAGGGGGATATGGAAACCTGTCGCCTGCTAGTAGCATCTCCGAGAGGGGGATGTTACAATCCTATTGACAGTTGTGTGATCTATTTATTAGGGGTATTTTCATAGTCATTCATTATTCATTCTATGATAAACATATACATGTCTTTAAGAGCTTTCTTTAAGCTCATGATTCGTTGAGATAAACCATTAGAATCTAATTCTGTTATACGACACATACCGCTCTCGCAAGTTTACTAACCTGTAACAATCCATTTATCATGAAATATCTATCATGGTCATTTTGTTCATGCATGAAATATCATAATGCACATAATCATGTATTAGTAGTTTTTTTTGTCCGTGTAACCCTTAAAGGGTGCTCAGAATAATTTCTCAGTTTCAGCAGTCATTTTAACTTAACTGCATTCATGAACAACTTTCAGTATTTTTACGATATCTAGAGTTACAGAGATCTTTTTTAGGGCTTTCAGTGTCATTGGAAAGCTTGGACATAGGGCTATAATTTTCATGTTAAGTATTTTCCCTAAATCCATGTGTACCTAAGTGAAATTTAGGCTTTAGAATCATGTCACTGTGCTGTGACGAGAATAATCCATAAAATTCAACATTTGGCTTATTTTTAATATATTTTATTAATAAAAATCTAAGAAAATGAGTGGCTTACATTTTTTGACTCCACTTTTCTTCTTCCACCCCTGACCCACGATGGAAACAAGCTTCAACCTCGTTAATTTTTTTGGTTTTTAAAGGTCACCTAGATGGTCTAGGATTATTTCGCTCTTTTTATTATGTTTACTACTACTTTATGAAACCCAAGCTAGATTCATGTCCGTGTGTAAGAAAGAGTAGATTTGAGACTTGATTTGCTTATTTGGGGTGGATTATCATAATTTTGGGTATGAGTTGATTTGGATTAGAAAACTAGCCATGAAAGCTTTTCTTGATATGAATTATAGTCGGTAATAAGCCATGTTATAAGTTGTAAAAAATTGGATTTGGATGTTAAGGTGTATTGGTTTTGCTAAAAGGTGAGCAAATGTATGATGAAAATCAGACCTAATTTTGGGCTTGTGTCGCGAAACGATGCCAAACGAGGTTTCTCTCAAGTTTTGCCTTGTATCGCGACGTAAAATGAGTTGTGTCACGACACAAGATGCCTCCAATTAGCATTGTGACACAGAGCCAATTCCAGGACAAATTTCAATTTATTGTTGGTCTTGCCCTAGGATATCAGATAACACCTTAAGCTTCCTTATCAACATGGGCACATATATCCTTAATGCACAAGTTTAGGATTGTAAATAGTCAAGCATGCTAATGATTCCACGAATATATGTGTTATAGATCCTACATAGTGTAAGTGTTCCTAGAACATGCCAAGATCGTCTAAGAGTGATTCGTGTGTTAATTATTCAAGGGGAGTTGCGGAATACTCATGTTGATCAGATTTAGGATTTCAAAAATTCATCATTTGTTGGATGTAATAGAAGCTTCGGAGCTTGAAATCGAGTTCCAAACTCTCTGGTGAGTCTCCCTATCACCTTACTTTGACTCCTTAAAGTGCTAGCTTGATGACTTTTTGCCACAAAAATTCAAGAACAAGGGAGATGGGTCACGATTTTTGGAGGTAGAAGAGAGAGGAATAGTGACTTGTCTTACTTCCAAAGTTTTGACTTAGTTTAAATATATGAAGTTGAGTGTTGGAATAGGTTTGGGTCAATAAAAAGCAATCCAAGCATTTTTTCAACTAATACCAAATTGCATCACATGTCAAACATGTTGATGTAAGTTGGTGGGCCCCACTTGAATTCAAAATTTAAGTCGGACAATCCAACACGCAACTTCGCTCGGGCCCGAGTTTGTTTAATTCCGAATTAAACGAATTGCCGTTGCGACTTAATTAAATCCAATTTAATTTAAATAATAATGCCTCGCAATATTATTACGTAAGTCGCTTATGAATTAATTCTAAATTAATTTGTTTGCTTGAATTACAATCCAATTTTAATTCCGCATTGAAATCTAATTTCAATTAATATATCTGATATATTATCTTAGCCCAAATAAATAAATTAAATAGTAAAATCCAATTTCACTATTAAATTTACTTTGCCGATTAATTCCAAATTAATCGCGTTCTCTCTTCTCGACGAATTTAATCCCAGATAAATTCTCGACGTAATTAATCCCAGATTAATTCTTTCTCAGATAATTAATTCCCAGATTAATTATTGCCGTGATTAATCGCAGATTAATTTTCTCTCTCATAATTAATCCCAGATTAATTTTCTATTCGAGTCAAACATCATCGGTGAATCCTTGGGAGGCGACCCAAGAGATCTCTGGATATGTTAGCAGTAAATACGGTTATCTGACTATCCGAATACGTGCGTACCCAGTACCACGTTCTTACCGATTTACAAGACATGATTGGCTTCTAGCAAAGCACCGTGCCTACCCAATTCTCCATAAATATTCTTTAAAGGAATATGTAATCTTTGTCAGGCGTAGTATACGTAGTATTGCGTTACGATGTAGTATCAAATTTCACATGTTAGGCCTGAGGCTGGAATTGTGTCTGCCCCGTACGAAGTATATATCAGATCTCTAGTAACTAGTCTCTATAATCGGATAATCATGAACTTGTCATATTATCCCGATAGCTGCAGCATACAAGAGTACAAGTTCCGTATCCTGCGTGATCATCATCTTCATATGACTGAAGTGATACTTTCCTCTTGACATCACATCCAATACACTACGATTTTCAGTATACCTAGAAGAGGCACACACAAAACCTGTTAAAGCCTCGGACGACCAAAACCAAAGTATACTGATTGTCACAAATATTAGCGATGTAAGTCTCAGGTTAAGACCAAATACACCTACCCTGATTCGGATTCCCATAGACACAGTCATACTACCAATGGGATTCTGAGGGGTCTATCCAGGGCGAAGCTGTTTCCGTACCATCGGTAAACAGAACCTCATATTACACTTACATGAGTATCCAATACCCAAATATATGAGAACTATGCCGTTACATTTCCATAACACGCACAAGTGTAATACTAGCCTATTCTGTATTATCAATGTCCAGTCTCGATAATACTACGACTAGAAATATTTAATGATTAACCTTACGTGGATTAATACAGAAAATAAATATCTTATTAATCCGGTACTAATCATATGGACTTTTATCATTTATATATCCATGTAATCCAATTACAAATGATAAAAGAGCAATTTTCTTTGTCACATAGTTAATTTGTACAACGCCATGTTCTGTACAAATAGTGATGCTTTGGGTCATAATTATCCAACAATCTCCCACTTGGCCTATAGCCAATCACTCAAGTGTCTAACACCTGACTATGTACGGGTTGCTCAAATTTCTGCTGAGAAACAGCTTTCGTCAGCGAATTTTCATGGTTATCATCTGATGCAATTTATTCGATTATCACATCGCCACGATGTATGATCGAATAAATCAGATGAATTAGTCGAAGTACATACTTGGATCATTGATGAGACCGTTGTTCCTTAGCCTATGATGTAGCCTAGCTCAGCTGCTAACAGAACTACTCCTAATCCAATTAGGATTATATAGATCCAAAATGATTCTATTGCTGCCTCAGCTGCATCAATGTTCCGCTCTTGTTGTTTATTCGGCAAAAGTATATTGCTTGGAAGATTTCCAGCTCACTGTTCCGTTATTCAAACCATATATGTACCCTTATTGCGACTTACAGTTGTTTTCATCGGTTTGGAAACTTGCAGTGGTGAACCTAGTTACCTCAAGTTTTCCTTTCACCATATTTTAAGAACGCATCCTTAGTTCGTCTAAGATACTTAAGGATGTTCTTAACATCAATGCAGTGACCATCACCTGGATTGGCCTGATTGTGACTCCATATGCTCAAAGCATATGAGACACCAGGTCACATACATAACAAAAGTACGAACACTGAGAGAGTGTCAGCAACTTTCTAGATCTATCCCAGTATATCTTTATTCCTATAATAAAACATGCTTCTCCCAGGTATTCTATGGAGAATTTTAATGAAAGCCAAGCTTTCACTGATTATAGCATATGAGTGTTATTTCTTAGAAGCAATACATCATCAACTTATAGGACATTCATTGTCAGTGCGCTCCCACTAACCTTCTTATATACACAGGAATCATATTCGTTTTGAATGAAATAATATACCATTATGATCTCATTAAAACGTTGGTTCCAAGAACACAATACTTGCTTCAATCCATAAATGGATTGATTTAACTTGCACACCTTGTTTGCATGTTTTGGCACGACAAAACCGTCAGGATATTGTAAACATCCTCCAAAAGGTTTCCGTTAAGGAAAGCGGTTTTGACGTCCATGTGCCATATTCATAAATGAAACATGCAGCATTAGCAAGCATTATCCAAATGGATTTAATCATGGCAACATGTGAAAAAATTTCGTCGTAATCGACACTATATCGTTGACGATACTTTTTCTGTACAAGCCTAGCTGTGTACTTTAGTATGTTGTCATCCATGTATGTCTTCCTTGAAGACTCATTTAGTACCAATAGGCACAAGGCATTCTGGTACATCAACCAGTGTCCAAACTTGGTTGGTATACATGGAATCCATTAGGATATCATGGCACTTTGCCATAAAATGGAGTCGATACCTTGTATCACTTCCTCATACGTAGCTGGTTCACCTTCCTCAATAAGATTGATATCTACATGAGGTGATATCAGTAACCCATACCTCCCAAGTTATTTTCTGATTCTCTCCGACCTACACGGTTCTGTGTATTCGAAGATTATTGGTACAGTTTCATCCCTGATGAACTGTTGGTGTTCCGTGAAGACTTGGTGCCTGGAACAATATTACTATGATTTTCATCGAGTTTTACTTTCTCACCCTTACCACTGCATATAGTATTCCTCTTAGGAAACCGCATGGAGAGCAACAATTACATTGTTCTCTTGTGAGTTGTATAAGTACTATATTTTTGTTTCCCTAGGACAACCTACAAATAGGCACTTATCCGATTTGAGTTCTAGTTTGGTACCATCCAAACATTTAGCATATGCCCAGCATTCCCAAATCTTCAGGAATGAGAAACCCGGTTTCTTTCCTGTTCATATCTAATATGAAGTATGTCTAACAGATTTTCATGGAACCTTATTCAAAATAAGTATTGCACTGTTTAATGCGTATCTTCAGAAGGAAATTGGTAGATCAGAGCGACTCATCATTAACCTTACCATCTCCAACAAAGTTCGGTTTCTCTGTTCGGACACACCATCAAATTGAGGTGTCCCGGGAGGAGTCCACTGTGAAAGAATACCATACGCTTTCAAGTAATCTTGAAACTCATATGTTCAAGCATTTTACACTATGGTCCAACCGTAATGCTTTTAATACTTTTACCGGTTTGTTTTCTTACTTCGTGTCGAAACTCTAAAAGTTCTGACTTGTGTTTCATAAGATACACATAACTGTAACGCGATGCCACATCTGTAAAGGTTACGAAGTATTCATATTCATCTCTAGCCTAGCTAGACATGGGCCCACTTACGTCACTATGAACGAGGGCTAACAGATCGGTGGCACTTGCACTTTTACCTAGTAAAAGTTGTTCTAGGCACTTTGCCTAATAAAAACTAGATTCATAGAAATCATTTGAATTAGAATCAAATATGTCCTAGTATCCACTCTTTGAAAGTGTGGATATACAAATCTTGTTAATGTGTCCCAGACAACAATGCCACTTTTAAGTCTCAACAGATTCATAAGTTTGAGCTTTTGTTTGTCATATTATATGTTTGAGATTCATTTATATTCAAAATATAAATACTGTTATTCACATCTAATGTGCTTATCTCAATATCATCTTTATAAACAAAACACTTAGTGTTCTAGAATATAAAGGTATTCCCGCAACAGGTTAAACTAGATACAGAGATAATGTTCCTAGTCAAACTAGATACATTATAACAGTCTCCTAATTTAAGTACATGCCCAAAGAGCAGTTCCAAAACTTAGGTTTCTACGGCCAAAACACGACTCTCGTCCCTTTCCAACTCATAGGTCGATCTCATCTGAAGCCACTCTTCTGCTAATCAGCATATCCCGCACATCAGTACATATATTTATGTACCACATCTAGTATCTAAAATCCAATTTTAAAACTAGCAGTGGACATGTTTATAACAAACATACCTGAAGTCGGAGCCTTGCCCGTCTTCACTTCCTTCATGTCTGCCTTGTCCATACGACATTCACGCTTCCAGTGACCCCGTTTGCCACAGTTTAGGCAGACATATTGGGATATGTCATTTGGCTTCCCAGAAGACTGTGACGATTTAGCCTTGCCCTTTTCTTCACACCCCCAGAAGCCTTCGGCCAAGCCTTGGCCTTCTGGGATGTCGAAGTAAGATGCGTCTTGCGCTTCTTGCCCTTTTGTAAGCTCTGGATATGTCTCCTTGAGCATAGCCATTAACTCTCCAAGAGTTTTCTATTGCAATTAGTACTTCTAAGATCTAAGAATAGATCTATGAAGATCCTTCAATTTCACTATCATAATATAAGGATCAAATCCTTAGTTCTGACGAAGAAATTAAGGAGTCATTGCGGCAAGCATAACAGATTGAGCACTAAAGTTTTCATCACGATGAGTCTTCCAAAGCTCATGCTCTACTATTTGCTCAACTCCGGGCTTAGGCCCGAGAGGTCGCTCTATCAAATAGATTAACTTCTCATCTCCCAGGACTATCCTGAGATTCATTTCCCAATATGAAAATTTACGCCGTTAAAGACATTTTGCACCTAGGATTATTTTCTTTGACGCTAATCTTTCAAGTCATCTTGATTGTCATAGTCCAACTATCCAATCAACGATTTCAGGTACATTCTATGTAATGATTACTATAGTCTAACTATATAATTAACTACAATTTGATTGGTTAAATTCAAATATATTGATTACTATAATCCAATTATATAATCAACTATAAATGAAGTAGTTTGAATACAGTCCAACTGTTCAATTAAAACAACAATTGAATATTAGTCCAACTAATATATATATTAATAATTAATGACGAAAATTGAAATGAGCGCGTATTGGCAAATATCTAAACGAAATTACAAATTTAATACTTGTCTCCCACTATTTTTCGGCGAGCCTCTAACCCTCTGTGGAGTACTCGGGAAACCTAGTTTCATAGTGAGTTAGAATCCCGTTAAATAACACACAACCTTGACTTTGGCCAACAAGTTGTATGAAACTTAACTAGGTAGTCCTTTAGATCAATTGGATCTCATCCAATTCGTAGATCCAGTAGGTGGACCTCCAAGTCCGAAACATATATCCAATATATGCCAATATATCCGATATATTCCCTAACCTTTTTCCTCTGAATCAACTAAGTCTTGGCTTTGGATCAATAAGCTTAATGAAACCAGTTAAGCGTGACTCATTGACAGTGGGAAAGCTTCGTAA
Organism: Zanthoxylum bungeanum; assembly: GCA_019454045.1. Classification (NCBI taxonomy): domain Eukaryota; kingdom Viridiplantae; phylum Streptophyta; class Magnoliopsida; order Sapindales; family Rutaceae; genus Zanthoxylum; species Zanthoxylum bungeanum. Next base: position 20,912 of record SKCR01040729.1, read on the forward strand.
TCGAGGCCGATGAACAAGAAGTGACCTTGACTTTGGCCAACAAATCACAACTTGCCCAAGGCGTACGATATGGAACAAAGCCTTCATGATTCACAAACACATTCGCGATTGACAAAAGTTTGACTTTGGCCAACAAACCAATGCCAATCGTGGATCTTGAGAGAGAATCACTCAATGGAAGGAAAAACGCTTAATATAAATGAGGGTTTTTGTCGCGATTTGGCAACCAATTTATTATATTTAATTAGGTCTCATCATACACCCTTAAGCATGCATTCTAAAAGCATAATAAGGCGCGATAAAATTAATAATGATATGCGGATGGATATACAACAAACTTGTTCCTAGAACAAATCTCTCACTTTCCTCTCTCCCGCTAGCACTATTCATACTTCTACCCAATTACATAATACTTCTAAAGAAACCTCATTTACATTGAGGGGAATTGGTGAGAAGAGAAATACAATGAGATAAGGAGATAAAAGGCTGGACACGCAAGTCCAATTTAATAAATTTTAAATTTATTACAACAATTTCCAAAATTGTCCTCACCCATCTAATATCCATCCGATATACATTATTCATACATACATCCAAGTATTCACACAAAGCATGTTATCAATCAATCTAATCCAATTAATTAATCTTTGATTAGTGACCATCCAATGTTCAAACAACGATTTGATTTGCGCGAGTCCAACTCGTTTAAGAAAAAAAATACTCAAAGTAAGTATTCTTGAATTATATCGAACTACAATTTTAAATCCAATTTAAATCGTATCCAATACTAATTAATATTTAATTCCAAATTAAATAATTACACTTTCAATAGTGCCTTTTAGACTTGGATTCCAAATCCAATCATTATGGGTCTCAAAGGCCCAATTAGTATCAATACTATTCAATTAAAGTCCAATGGGCTTTCAATTAATTCTTAAGGCATGGGCTTTGGTAATTATGGGTCAAACCCAAGATGTCAAGGCCCAATTAGGAATCACCCTATGCCAAAAATCAATTTAGGCCCATTAGGCTCAATTAAAATTTTAAAGGCCCAATTATCATATTTGGACTTTATGGAAATGGTTTTAGGCCCAATTGGATCCAACCAATTATCCTAAACCAAACTTGGCCCAACAAAGCCCATTAAGCCCAAATACAATAAATTAAATTAACGCATTATTCCAAATTACAAATTAATTCAATTCAAGTGTAATTACGTAATTAACTAATTAATCTAATGCTTCCAAAATAATAATTAATTCAATTAATCATGCTCTACAATTCCAATTCATGTCAAACACAAATTGAAGCAAAATCAATCTTATAACATGCAGCTCACGGCAAAGGCATACAAAAATCATTCAATTTTATTCAATCTAATTAAATCAACATCTAAGATTCATTTCATGCCATTTAACACATCCAATTGTTAAAATTCAAAAAATCACCATGAGCTCTCTAGGTCATGTATTCGGCCAAGGCATACAAATGGGGAAAATTAATCCTATCAATTTTTCACATTTCCAACAATGTACAAATCCAATTGAACATCATACAAGCTCAACCAAACCATCAATTTAAGAAATACATACTCCAAGCATAAATTCCCAAATTAAAGTCCATGACCCCTAGAATTCCAAATCAAACTTAGATGGCTCTGATACTATTGTAAGTGTTCCTAGAATATGCCAAGATCGTCTAAGAGTGATTCGTGTGTGAATTATTCAAGGGGAGTTGCGGAATACTCACATTGATCAGATTTAGGATTTCAAAAATTCCTCATTTGTTGTATATAATGGAAGCTTCGGAGCTTGAAATCGAGTTCCAAACTCTCGGGTGAGTCTCCCTATCACCTTCCTTTGACTCCTTAAAGTGTTAGCTTGATGAATTTTTACCACAAAAATTCAAGAACAAGAGAGATGGGTCACGGTTTTTGGAGGTAGAATAGAGAGGAATAGTGACTTGTCTTACTTCCAAAGTTTGACTTAGTTTAAATATATTAAGTTGAGTGTTGGAATAGGTTTGAGTGAATAAAAAGCAATCCAAGCCTTTTTTCAACTAATAACAAATTCCATCACATGTCAAACATGTTGATATAAGTTGGTGAGCCCCACTTGAATTCAAAATTTAAGTCGGATAATCCAACTCGCAACTTCGCTCGGGCCCGGATTCGTTTAATTCCGAATTAAACGAATTGTTGTTGCGACTTAATTAAATCCAATTTAATTTAAATAATAATGCCTCGCAATATTATTACGTAAGTCGCTAATGAATTAATTCTAAACTCAATTCGTTTGCTTGAATTAAAATCTAATTTTAATTCCGCATTGAAATCTAATTTCAATTAATATATCCGATATATTATTTTAGCCCAAATAAATAAATTAAATAGTAAAATCTAATTTCACTATTAGATTTACTTTGCCGATTAATTCCAAATTAATCATGTTTATCTTCTCGACGAATTTAATCCCAGATAAATTCTCGACGAATTAATCCCATATTAATTCTTTCTCAGATAATTAATTCCAGATTAATTATTGATGTGATTAATCGCAGATTAATTTTCTCTCATAATTAATTCCAGATTAATTTTCTGTTCGAGTCAAACATCATTAGTGAATCTTTGGGAGGTGACCCAAGAGATCCCTGGATATGTTGGCAGTAAATACAATTATCAGACTATCCGAATACATGCGTACCCAATACCACGTTCTTACTGATTTACAAGACATGGTTGGCTTCTAGGAAAGCACCATGCCTACCCAATTCTCCATAAATTTTCTTTAAAGGAATATGTAATCTTTGTCAGGCGTAGTATACATAGTATTGCGTATTACGATCCTATATTAAATTTCACATGCTAGGCCTGGGGCTGGAATTGTGTCTGCCCCGTACGAAGCATATATCAGATCTCTGGTAACTAGTCTCTATAATCGGATAATCATGACTTTGTCATATTATCCCGATAGCTATAGCATACAGGAGTACAAGTTCTCTGTATCCTGCGTGATCATCATCTCCATATGACTGAAGTGATACTTCCATCTTGACATCACATCCAATACACTACGATTCTCAATATACCCAGAAGAGGCGTATACAGAACCTGTTAAAGCCCCAGATGACCAAAACCAAAGTATACTGATTGTCATAAATATTAGCGATGCAAGTCTCAGGTTAAGACCAAATACACCTACCCTGATTCGGATTCCCATAGACACATAGTCATACTACCAATGGGATTTCGAGGGGTCTATCCAGAGCGAAGCTGTTTCCGTACCATCGGTAAACAAAACCTCTTATTACACTTGTATGAGTATCCAATACCCAAATATATGAGAACTATGTCGTTACGCTTCCATAACACGCACAAGTGTAATACTAGCCTATTCCGCATTATCGATGTCCAGTCTCGATAATACTACGACTAGGGATATTTAATGATTAAACCTTACGTGGATTAATACTGTCTCATATCTTATTAATCCGGTAATAATCATTTGGACTTTTATCATTTATATATCCAGGTAATCTCATTACAAATGATAAAAGAGCAATTTCCTTTGTCACATAGTTAATTTGTACAACAACGCCATGTTCTGTACAAATAGTGATGCTATGGGTCATAATTATCCAACACATAGGATGTCCCATCTGGTTCTATTCGACCTCACAAGCTATAGGATTGTACATCAATTCTGTGAGTGGATACTGAACTCTACCTTCCAGATAAATTTTGTAATGTGATTTACATTATATAATTTTTGTTTTATAATTCACGATCTTATGTTTTACAATCCACGAATTGTGCTCCATGATTTATGAATCAAGTTTCATGAATTACGATCTATATTGCGTGGTTTACAGCCCACATTTCATGATTAATGATTTACATTATATGATTTATGAATTTATGTTTCATGTTTCAAGATCTACAATTCATGATTTACAGTACATCACAGTTTTCAGTTTACGTTTCACGATTACAATTACATGTCATGTTTTACAGTTATAGCTCAAGAATTCCAGTTACAATTTTGAGATAGTGTCACGATTCACAGTTACAATTCACGGCTTCCACTTACAGTTTATGGATTATAGTTACATGTCAGGATTTGTAGTTTATGTTTTTATAATTTCCCGGTATAATCAAGATTTACAGTTACGTTTCATAAATTATAGTCCACAATTCACATGATTTCAACTCATGATTTTCATATTTTCAGTTCATGCTTTACATGTTTATAGTTCATAACTGTAGACATGCAAACACATACTCGATGATGAGTCTCTTATGGGGACGCCTCCTAAAAGCTTAGAAAGTTGCAAGGATGAATGCTGGAAGGGAAATGAACTCTAAAAAATTCCAGAAACACGGCCAAATACCAACCGGACATCACTTATGTCTGGCCTTAAATCATTCCCAGTGTTTCAATTGGTGGCGACTCCTTTATTCTTGTTGGGATGTATGCCCTAGAGCTACATATGATGTAAACGGCTTTATATGTTTTGAAATAAAATGATGCATTATTCATTTATCAAAGTGTTTGTTTAATTTTAGTGTATTATAATTATCTTGAATACCCTAGATTATTTATGTACCTTCCATCTTGACATCACATCCAATACACTACGATTCTTAGTGTAATCTTATTTCGAATTGTTTGAATAACATGTCATATAGCTTAGGGTGCCTACTCTTGCATTTTACATGCCATAACATATTTTAGATGAATTATCATTATAGACATGAAATATGATTTTATGTGATTTAATATGCTTAAATTAGAATTATGATATGCATGGAAATCAATTAATTGGATTAATTGGATTTATGGTTTAAATTTGAATTCTAATGTATTGGGCTTGATTAGTGCATAATAAATTCCATTGGTATATAGGATGGAATCCCGGATATAAATTTCATAGCCGATTCCGAATGGACATTAATATGGTCTGCACTCGGGATACAATTTCACGTACCATTGGATTTTATAACGCACTAAGATTAATTAAATAGTTTAATACAAATCTTGACCTTTTTAGGATTCTAAAATTTTAAACCTATTAGTGTTCTAATATTTTAAGAGTTAAAATATAATAGATCATTAATACCACTCTAATTAAATTGGTTTAATTGAGTAATAGTATTAGTAGAGACTAATGAAAATTAGTGATATAAATTTTAAGAGTTAAAAATGGTTCGGTCACTAATGTTCAACTAATGTTAATAACAATTATGATTTAGCAGCCATAAATTTATTCACACTAGTTAAATTAAAATATTAGATATTTTATAAATAGAAACCTTAATTTTAAAATAGTTAGTGGGAGAGGGATAACGATAGTATATCCCGCGATCTCCGTTGTTAGTCCGAAAATGTGAGATTCAATAGGCGCCTCGAGACGGCTTTGCTTTCGTCCCCCTACGGATGATGTCCATTTTGGGTCAATATCAGGTTTGGATTCTGAGAGGATATTCTAGGATTCTCCTAGAACATGCCAATGATCTATTAAGCATAAACAAGTGTGAATACTCCAAGTAAGATTGAGGAAAAGATACTTACATTGATCAGTTATAAGGATGTGGAGATAACAAAAATTTTCCTTATTTGAGAAGTGCTCCAAGCTCTCATTTGATTGTATGTTTTAGCTCCAAGCTTGATCTAAGAATTCCAAACTCAAGAGGATAGTTTCCCTATCACCTTTGTAAACCCTTTTATGTGCTAGTAATGGAAGAAATTGCAACAAAATCTTCCCTAGGTCAAAAAGAAGCTCTCGGCAATTGAAGATGAGAGGAGAGGGAAGGTTTTCACGCCAAAAGCAAGAAGAGAGAATGAGTGATGATGTTTGATTTTCAAAATCAAAGTAAAGTAATACCAAATCTCAAAGAGTTAGTATAAGTCAATCACACATCAAATAAAATAAGGAAATGTGTTTTACAAGTCAAAATCCACTAACAACTTCCATCACCAAAAAATGATGAGATTGACTAGTGATGTGACTTGATGTGGGCCCCACTTTAATTCAAAATTCGAGTGGGCCCGCAAAATACATTTCGGGCTCGTTAATTCTGAATTAACGAATTTTCTATTGTGACTTAATTAAATCAAATTTAATTAAATAATAATGCCTCGCAAAACTATTACGAAAGTCTCTCGCGAATTAATTCTAAATTAATTCGTTCGCCCGAATTAAAACCATTTTTAATTCTGCATTGAAATCTAATTTCAATTAATATATCGAATATATTATTTAATCGATTAATTCCAAATTAATCATTCTCTCTCTTCTAAATGAATTTTATCCCAGATAAAAATCTTTCCGCTATTAATCCTAGATTAATTTTCTCTCTCATAATTAATCCAAGATTAATTATGTTTGTGTCATACGTCATCGGTGAATCTTCGGGAAGCGACCTATGAGATCCCTGGATATGTTGGTAGTAAATCCGGTCGTCGGACTATGAATACGTGCGTACCCCGTACCACGTTCTTACCGATTTACAAGACATGGTTGGCTTCTAGCAAAGCATCGTGCCTACCCAATTCTTCAGAAATATTCTTTAAGGAATATATAATCTATATCAAGCGCAGTATACCAAGTATTGCGTATTACGATCCAGTATCCGATGTCACATACTAGGCCTAGGGCTGGAATTGTGTCTACCCCATACAAAGCATATATCATATCACAAGCAACTAGTCTATTTAATCGGATAATCATGACCTTGTCATATTATCCCGATAGTTGCAACATAATAGAATACTTGTTATGTATCCCTGCGTGATCATCATCTCCATATGACTGAAGAGATACTTCCATCTTGACATCACATCCAATACACTACGATTCTTAATAAACCCAGAAAAGACGTAGACAGAACCTGTTAAAGTCTCAGACGACCAAAACCAAAGCGTATTGATTGTCGCAAGTATTAGCGATGCAAGTCTTAGGTTAAACTAAATACACCTACCCTGATTCAGATTCCCATAGACACATAGTCACATGACTGTAGGCATTGCATTTCCGCATGTGAAACCCGATGATGAGTCTCAGTTGGAGGCACTACCTTTTTAGCTAAGAATATTGCGGGAAACGGAGGTCGGAAGGGGAAATTCTAAATAAGTACGTCATTAAGTTCATTTCACAAGCTCACTGTCTTCGTTAGTGCTGCGTTCGGTACTTCGTTCGAACGTCAGGTAGATTGCGGACGTTCGTGTAGCGTTTCGAATTGGCGTTCGAACGGCGTCGGTGTTTCTGGTTTTGCTGCTAGCCTCGCACCCCAGCCCAATTAGCTCCCCAAAGCCCATAAAACACATCCCAATTTAATTAAATTAAACATTAAATATTAAATAAAAATCTTTAAACCATTACCAATTAAATAAAACACAAAATATAATCATACCTAATGAAGATAAATCAAATATATTAACTTCATAACTAAACAAATCACATACTAAATTAAAAAGATGTCATGCCTAATTAAAATCAATCATAACAAATTAAATATTTTGCATTCCTAATCTAGCCAAATTTTGTCCCCCCCTCAATCTTTGACTTTCCTTGTCTAAAACCAAATCATATCTCTCTTTAATGCACCAAATCCCTTCCTTGTGAGACAAAGTGAAGCCCTAGCCATTCTCTATATAAACAACATCTCTCCAAGGCATTCCTCTCCCCTAGGCACGCCCATTACAAAAAGAAAAGAAGCAAAGAATTTCCAACCCCTTTCCCTTAGCTCACTCACACAAATCACAACACACCAAGAGCCCTAGCCACTCAAGAAATAACGAGAAAAAGTTCTCTTCATCCTCACTCTCCCATTGCCGAAATTATACCATAATATAGAGCCCCTTTAACATTAAAACAGTAACCCAATCACGCCCAAACCACCCCCTATACAGCAGCGAAATCCTCTTAAAACATTCCCTAAGAAAACCTTAAAAACAGTAACATAAAAAAACTGCATTCATAATCCTTAAAATAATCACACAAGACTGCACTAAGAACCCACACAAAAACTTGGAAAAGTCCATTGAAACGTCAAAACAGGTAACACGAACAGTGAGCAGCAAAACAGAGGCCGAACAGTAGCAGAACGGAGTTCAAACCACAAGCAAAACAGCAAAGCAGTGAGCTAGGACGCTAAACCAGTGAACCGGAGAAGTTGAGAAGCTGTACCCTTCCGACGTCCGTGAAACGCAAGCCTGAAAGTTGGCAAAAAGGTTAGACCTGAGGGTATATTTCACACTCGCTTTTTTTGTACTATTTCTTAAATATTGCTTGCGTGATTGTCATGTTGAAATGCATGTTGTGGCCTTTGAGTAGATAAATATGCATGAATTATGAGATGTTGTATGTTGTGGCTGTGGAATAAAATGAGAGATGTGTCAACTCTTGCGGTATATCGGATGAAACCCGGACATAAATTTCATAGCTGATTCCGAATGGACGGTAATATGATCTGTACTCGGGACACAACTCCACGTACGCGCTTGAGTAAACGACACCTCTTTTGTTTTGTGTTGCTTTGGTTATTTATTTTCGTCACTTGAATTCTGTATGTTGCTTATGTATGCATGATTCAATCGAGCGCATGGGCTTAGTAAGTGGAATGAAAGATCCCCTATGGGGAGGGGTTAAAGCCCTTTACCACGATGCTTTGCCGCGCGGTTGATGTGTGTTCGGTTGAATGCAAGATACGTTCAATCGGGCATACTAAGTTTGATATTATTGTGTTAATTCTTTGTACGCATGACTCAATCGAGCGCATGGCTTAGTAAGTGGAATGAAATATCCCCTATGGGGAGGGGTTAAAGCCCTTTACCACGATACTTTGCCGCGCCGGTTGATATGTGTTCGGTTGGATGTAAGATGTGTTCAATCGGCATACTTAGTTTGATATGATTGTCTTTATGTTTTTATGCATGGTTCAATCAAGCGCATGGGCTTAGTAAGTGGAATGAAAGATCCCTTATAGGGAGGGGTTAAAGCCCTTACACGATGCTTTGCCGCGCGGTTGATGTGTGTTCGGTTGGATGTAAGATGTGTTCAATCGGGCATACTTAGTTTGATATGATTGTCTTTATGTTTGTACGCATGATGCGATCGAGCGCATGGGCTTAGTAAGTGCGATGAGAGGTCCTCTAATTGAAGAGGTTAAAATCCTTTACCACGATGCTTCGCCGCGCCTCGCATTGTACTATTTGCCATTTATGTATTGCGTCCCATTTCATGCATCAGGTCTGTTCCCGTTCGAACGCGTTTACGAACGCAACTCGAACCGAATGCATTTTTCCTTATCATGCATCAGGTCTCATCTCTTCGAACGCGTTCACGAACGCCATACGAACGTGAGCATTTTGTTTCATTTCTGTTCGAACGCGTTAAAACGCCATACGAACGTGAGCATTCTGTTTCATTTCCGTTCGAACGCGTTTACGAACGCTACTCGAACGAGAACCTTCTGTTTACCGTTCGAACGCGTCTACGAACGCTGCACGAACGCCCACGGTAAACAGATCCTCTTGCATCACATTACGACAGTCCATCTTAGCACATAGTTCCCCTTTTTTACGTTATGCATTTGTATTACCTCTCTAGTTGTCTATTTCTGTTATGCGCTTAAATATCTTTTCTTAATATGCATGCTAGTAAGAATGCTATTTGTTTGCGCTTCTGTGTCCACCAATGCGTTCATTAACTTGTATGCTTGCCGTATGATAAACCTTATGTATGCAAATTGAGACATAGATTACATGCAAATAGGCTGTATGCAAATTCGAATATGTGTTACATATAAATTTAGATGAACTTGTTGATGTATGTATGTGGATTTAGAAGCATGATATTCTTAGAAATAAGTATTACTTAAGCCTGATTAAATTATCATATAAATCATTTCATTACAAGTGGCATAAGTAAGGGACCATTCGAACCCAACGGTTTGAGGTCTTCCCTTGCGAGGGGTGAGTGCGGCCTTAAATCTCATTTTCCCGGTTCACACTGGGTGGCGATTCCATTATTCTCCGGTTTAGTCCCCAGTGGCTACTCCATACTCCCGACCGGGCCGCGAGCCCGGGACAGCATGTGTCGCCCAGTTTCTGTGTTCCCACAGTCTGGCGACTCCACTGGGGATAGAGAATCGGCCCCGAATATTGTCTTGTAATGTTTGGATTTATGTTTTAATTTACCGTGTCTATAGTGGATAAATGGGGTTTAATCAAAGGCATTTTAAGGCTAGGTAATGGTTTGGTGTCTTCCTTCATTCACTACCTTTCTAGAAGGAAAAGCTGTGAAGGCACCTATATAGCCATCTACTCGTAGCCTATTGTGATGGACTAATTTGGAGGACTCGTTGTTTATTCCTGACAACCAAGCGATAAGAGCCTAAGAGGCTTGGGTATTTAAGTGAGCCTCGCTCCACCTTCCCTCTGGGGAATCTACAACGGGAAATCCATTTGACAGTCCGTCACACACCATAGCTCATTGGCACGTACCTTAGTGTATAAAAAGGGTGCGCTCACTTGGTTGCTCGAACCCTTGATTGGGGAGACCTAGTTGGGGGCCATCCTTCGCCGATGAGAGCCTTTGTCTATACTCTTGCGAACCCACCCATAGACCGGGTTTGTATGGTTAAAGTAACAATTATTTCCTCGAGTATGTGCTAGTGGACCATCCTCATTTGGATGCAGTTGGACCATTGTCAGAAATGCGGACTTGCTGGGCCATTTAAACTGGGGCGAGTTCGTACCTTATGACCATTGGGCCCAAAGCTTCTGAAATGTTGATGGGCCATTCTGTAGAAATTATTACGTTATGTTTGCATTATCTTTCTTCTATGCTTGTGTTTGGGAACATCGTCGTTTGGATCCATTTGGACCATTTGTCATGGGATATGGGCTTGTTGGGCCATTTAAACTGGGACAAGACGTATTTCATGACGATTGGGCCAAAGGCTTCTAAGTGATTGATGGCCACTTGTGATTGTGTTCGGAACGTTACCATTTGGATTTAGTCGGGTTCCTTGTCATGAGATGCGAACTCGTTGGGCCATTTAAACTGGGACGAGTTCACTCCTATGACAGTTAGCCCAGAAGCTTTCTAAAATGATAACGGGCCGATTTGTTGAAAATTTTAGTTGATTGAGTATGTTATATATGTTACATGCATCTCATGCACCCAATGCATACATATATCATGTTAACCCTTGTGATTTAAAAGCCATCATAGATTCCCGTTGGGTTAGGGAAAAGGGAAGACTCACAAAAATATCGGGAACAGACATGAGTGAATCAGATATTGAAGTCTCCCGTATGGATCAGTTGGAAAACGGTCTCGCCAAGGTCACTGAACAGTTGCAAGCCTTGACTACTGCCATGACAAATATGGCTGTGCCCCGTGCTGGGGGAAATTTTGAGAATGTGAGGCGTGAGGAGCCTCCGAATGGGTTGATGGATGATATCCCCACTTTTGATGATGACATGGCAGAGTATGCAACAGACAGAGTGATTGTTCTCAGGCAGAATTTCAGAAACTCCGGGATCAGGTTGAAACAGTTACCGTAAAATGAGGGGTAAACATGAAGAGTTGTTAGATTATGAGGCAATGACGTTCGGAGAACAGCTGCCAGCTCAGTTTAAAATGCCCGACATAGCCAAGTTTAATGGGAATGGAGACCCGAGAGTCCATTTGCAGCAATATGTCTCAGTCATGAGTTCAATGGGCCTATCACAGCGCCAAGTCCAAAAGATTTGGGATGTCACTCGAGGGGGCACCTGTGGTTTGGTATCATAGCCTTGAGAAGAAGGTTAAGGAAGATTGGAAGGAACTAGCTGATGCTTTCTGAAGCAGTATGTTACAGACTTAGAGATTGACTTGTCACTCCGTGATTTGGAGAACACTAAGCAGAAGCCGGAAGAAAGCTTCAAGGAGTTGTAGACCGCTGGAGAAGCCAGCTTCTGAAGATGCATACTCGGCCTTCAGAGAAAGACCAAATTAAGATGATTATCAAGGGCACCCAGCCCTCTATTTATGGTAAGCTGAGGAGGATGACTTCGATGATTTCTGATTTTCGACAGTTGAGGGAAACTGTCATGGATATTGAGGAAGAAGAGGTTGAAAACAGAAAGTTTTATGGCCAGAATAGAAGAACTTTTGGGGGGCCTTCTGAGACCAAGCCCGCAACTGCCGAGGTTGCTTCCATTAAGAACCGATATTTCTCTAACCTGGGGAAGCCGTTATCTAAGGTGTTTGAGAAGTTGAAGGGACAAGGACTCCTAAAACCCTTAGAGCCTAAACCACTTCCAGATCCTACCACCCAACTTAACCTAAGCTTGTATTGTCACTTCCATCAGAGGAGAGGCCACGAAACTGACAATTGCACCCGCCTTAGGCATGAAATCCAAAACCTCATCGATGCTCACAAAATACCTGACCCAGAAAGAGAACAACCCAACGCACACAGAAATCCCCTACCCAACTACATGATCAACTCTGGATTGCCTGAAACTTTTGTTCTACAAACCATTAACCATCAAGCTTCTTACATGGAGATAAGGGATGACAGTGAAGAACCGTAGGTCAAGAAAGAAGGCAATGTTGCGAATGATGAAGTTGTTCCTCCTAGTTTATTTGATCCTGCATTTTTGATATAGACATTGATTTGGTCTACCTGTTCGAACCATTTCTTAAATGATAATAAAGATGTTCATTTCGTTTACATGCCTGAGTCTCTCCCTCCAACCTGCAACATGAGTATATTTGAGAAAAGCATTCAACCTTGATACTATGAAATTCAGTGATGTTTAGAACACGGGGAATCTTCGGAAGCAACAACAGTACGGTCAGTCTCAGAAATGAATCAGTATCAGCTTAGGGTGAGGCCCACATAGTATCAGTTTAGGGCCAAGGCCCACATCAATATCAGTCTGGGGCTAAGGCCCACATCAATATCAGCTTGGGGGCGAGGCCAACATCATCAGTATCAGTTCTGCCGGGTATGGATGGCATTCTGGGGGCGAGGCCCACATTGGTTCAGTATTAGTTCTGCCAGGTATAGTACTCTGGGGGCGGGGCCCACATCATTATCAGCAACGGTTCAGAAATGAACCACTCTCATATCCGTAATGGTTCGGAAATGGACTATCTCTCATCAGCAACGGTTCGGAAATGGACCATTATCACATCTCGCCGAAAAGGGCACTCCGAAAATGGAGCACGGTTTGGAAATGGACCATTATCACATCTCGCCGAAAAGGGCACTCCGAAAATGGAGCACGGTTCGAAATGGACCATCATCTCATCTGCTGAAAAGGCACTCTGAAAATGGAGCACGGTTCGGAAATGGACCAAGGAAGGCCTAACCCATCGGAATATGATACATATACATGCATACATGCATAGATATCACATACATGCAATGTTTTTTTTTGTGTTCGCAGGTTTGTAGCGGCAAAGACCATCTCACCAAATAACGGTTCAAAAATGAGCCACATTCTCGCACAGCACGATTCGGAAATGGACCGCTACCACAACAGATGCCGAAAATGGAGCCCCAAAATGGAGCAGACACCGAAAATGGCACTCCAAAATGGAGCACTCACAACAGACACCGAAAATGGCACTCCAAAATGGAGCACTCACAACAGACGCCGAAAATGGCACTCCAAAATGGAGCACACATAGCAGACACCGAAAATGGCACTCCAAAATGGAGCACTCACAACAGATGCCGAAAATGACGCTCCAAAATGGAACACACACAGCAAATTCCGGAAATGGCGCTCCAAAATGGAGCACACACACAAAAGATGCCGAAAATGGCGCTCTAAAAATCGAGCACGATTCGGGAATGAATCAGGGGTCGCAGCACCTCACCACCAAATCAACTCAACTCAACACATGGTAAGTCAAGTTGCAACTGGCGAGTAAGGTAAGTGAAAATGCATTGCATAACTTTGATAGAATTGTTCAAATTCACACACTGCACAAGTCCCATCAAAGTGGGGGCGACTGTAGGCATTGCATTTTCGCATGTGAAACCCGATGATGAGTCTCAGTTGGAGGCACTACCTTTTTAGCTAAAGATATTGCGGGAAACGGAGGTCGGAAGGGGAAATTCGAAATAAGTACGTCATTAAGTTCATTTCACAAGCTCACCGTCTTCGTTAGTGCTGCGTTCGGTTACTTCGTTCGAACGTCAGGCAGATTGCGGACGATCGTGTAGCGTTCGAATTGGCGTTCGAACGGCGTCGGTGTTTCTGGTTTTGCTGCTAGCCTCGCACCCCAGCCCAATTAGCTCCCCAAAGCCCATAAAACACATCCCAATTTAATTAAATTAAACATTAAATATTAAATAAAATATCTAAAAACCATTTACCAATTAAATAAAACACAAAATATAATCATACCTAATAAGATAAATCAAATATATTAACTTCCTAACTAAAAAATCACATACTAAATTAAAAAGATGTCATGCCTAATTAAAATCAATCATAACAAATTAAATATTTTGCATTCCTAATCTAGCCAAATTTTGTCCCCCCCTCAATCTTTGACTTTCCTTGTCTAACACCAAATCATATCTCTCTTTAATGCACCAAATCCCTTCCTTGTGAGACAAAGTGAAGCCCTAGCCATTCTCTATATAAACAACACCTCTCCAAGGCATTCCTCTCCCCCTAGGCACGCCCATTACAAAAGAAAAGAAGCAAAGAATTTCCAACCCCTTTCCCTTAGCTCACTCACACAAATCACAACACACCAAGAGCCCTAGCCACTCAAGAAAATAACGAGAAAAAGTTCTCTTCATCCTCACTCTCCCATTGCCGAAATTATACCATAATATAGCAGCCCCTTTAACATTAAAACAGTAACCCAATCACGCCCAAACCACCCCCTATACAGCAGCAAAATCCTCTTAAAACATTCCCTAAGAAAACCTTAAAAACAGTAACATAAAAAAACTGCATTCATAATCCTTAAAATAATCACACAAGACTGCACTAAGAACCCACACAAAAACTTGGAACAGTCCATTGAAACGTCAAAACAGGTGACCTGAACAGTGAGCAGCAAAACAGAGGCCCTACAGTAGCAGAACGAAGTTTAAACCACAAGCAAAACAGCAAAGCAGTGAGCTAGGACGCTAAACCAGTGAACCGGAGAAGTTGAGAAGCTGTACCCTTCCGACGTCCGTGAAGCGCAAGCCTGAAAGTTGGCAAAAAGGTTAGACCTGAGGGTATATTCACACTCGCTTTTTTGTACTATTTCTTAAATATTGCTTGCGTGATTGTCATGTTGAAATGCATGTTGTGGCCTTTGAGTAGATAAATATGCATGAATTATGAGATGTTGTATGTTGTGGCTGTGGAATAAAATGAGAGATGTGTCAACTCTCACGGTATATCGGATGAAACCCATACATAAATTTCATAGCCGATTCCGAATGGACGGTAATATGATCTGTACTCGGGACACAACTCCACGTACCGCTTGAGTAAACGGCACCCTCTTTTGTTTTGTGTTGCTTTGGTTTATTTATTTTTCGTCACTTGTATTCTGTATGTTGCTTATTTATGCATGATTCAATCGAGCGCATGGGCTTAGTAAGTGGAATGAAAGATCCCATATGGGGATGGGTTAAAGCCCTTTACCACGATGCTTTGCCGCGCCGGTGATGTGTGTTCGGTTGAATGCAAGATACGTTCAATCGGGCATACTAAGTTTGATATTATTGTGTTTAATTCTTTGTATGCATGACTCAATCGAGCGTATGGGCTTAGTAAGTGGAATGAAAGATCCCCTTTGGGGAGGGGTTAAAGCCCTATACCACGATACTTTGCCGCGCCGGTTGATATGTGTTCGGTTGGATGTAAGATGTGTTCAATCGGGCATACTTAGTTTGATATGATTGTCTTTATCTTTTTATGCATGGTTCAATCAAGCGCATGGGCTTAGTAAGTGGAATGAAAGATCCCTTATAGGGATGGGTTAAAGCCCTTTACCACGATGCTTTGCCGCGCGGTTGATGTGTATTCGGTTGGATGTAAGATGTGTTCAATCTGGCATACTTAGTTTGATATGATTGTCTTTATGTTTGTACGCATGATGCGATCGAGCGCATGGGCTTAGTAAGTGCGATGAGAGGTCCTCTAATTGAAGAGGTTAAAATCCTTTACCACGAAGCTTCGCCGCGCCTCACATTGTACTATTTGCCATTTATGTATTGTGTCATATTTCATGCATCAGGTCTGTTCCCGTTCGAACACGTTTACGAACGCAACTCGAACGCGCATGCATTTTTGCCTTATCATGCATCAGGTCTCATCTCTGTTTGAACGCGTTCACGAATGCCATACGAACGTGAGCATTCTGTTTCATTTCTGTTCGAACGCGTTAACGAACGCCATACGAACGTGTGCATTCTGTTTCATTTCCGTTCGAACGCGTTTACGAATGCTACTCGAACGAGAACCTTCTGTTTATCGTTCGAACGCGTCTACGAACGCTGCACGAACGCCCACGGTAAACAGATCCTCTTGCATCACATTACGACATGTCCATCTTAGCACATAGTTCCCCTCTTTTACGTTATGCATTTGTATTACCTCTCTAGTTGTCTATTTCTGTTATGCGCTTAAATATCTTTTCTTAATATGCATGCTAGTAAGAATGCTATTTATTTGCACTTCTGTGTCCACCAATGCGTTCATTAACTTGTATGCTTCCCGTATGATAAACCTTATGTATGAAAATTGAGACATAGATTACATGCAAATAGGCTGTATGCAAATTCGAATATGTGTTACATATAAATTTAGATGAACTTGTTGATGTATGTATGTGGATTTAGAAGCATGATATTCTTAGAAATAAGTATTACTTAAGCCTGATTAAATTATCATATAAATCCTTTCATTACAAGTGGCATAAGTAAGGGACCATTCCGAACCCAACGGTTTGAGGTCTTCCCTTGCGAGGGGTGAGTGCGGCCTTAAATCTCATTTTCCCGGTTCACACGGGTGGCAACTCCATTATTCTTCGGTTTAGTCCCCCGTGGCTACTCCGTACTCCCGACCGGGCCACGAGCCCGGGACAGCATGCGTCGCCCAGTTTCTGTGTTCCCACAACTACCAATGGGATTCCGAGGGGTCTATCCAGAACGAAGCTGTTTCTGTACCATCGGCAAACACAACCTCCTATCACACTTGCATAAGTATCCAATACTTAATTATATGAGAACTATGTCGTTATGCTTCCATAACGCGCACAAGTGCAATACTAGTCTATTCCGTATTATCGATGTCCAGTTTCGATAATACTACGACTAGGGATATTTAATGATTAAACCTTCGGGGATTGATATTGTTTCATATCTTATTAATCCAGAACTAATCATAAAGACTTTTATCATTTATATATTCAAGTAATCTAATTACAAAATGATAAAATCGCAATATCCTTTGTCACATAATTAATTTGTACAAAAACCACAATGTCTTTTACAAATAGTGACGCTATGGGTTATATTGTCCAACAATCTCCCACTTGGCCTATAGCCAATCACTCAAGTATCTAACACATGAACTATGTACATGTCGCTCAAACTTTTGCTGAGAAATAGCCTTCGTCAGCGGATCTGCAATGTTGTCATCTGATGCGACCTTCTCGATCTTCACATCACCACGATGTATGATCTCATGAATCAGATGGAAATGTCGAAGTACATGCTTGGATCGTTGATGAGACCGCGGTTCCTTAGCCTGCACTATAGCCCCGTTATTGTCACAATACAAAGGAATAGGCTCAGCTGCTAACGGAACTACTCCTAATCCAATTAGGAATTTACGGATCCAAACTGCCTCTTTTACTGCCTCAGCTGCTGCGATGTATTCCGCTTCTATTGTTGAATAGGCAACAGTCTCTTGCTTCGAAGATTTCCAGCTTACTGCTCCGTTGTTCAAACAAAATATGTACCCGGATTGCGACTTACAGTCGTCTTTATCGGTTTGGAAACTTGCATCGGTAAACCCAGTTACCTCAAGTTCTCCATCTCCATAGATTAAGAAAGCATCCTTAGTTCGTCTAAGATACTTAAGGATGTTATTAACCGCAACCCAGTGACCATCACCTGGATCGGCCTGATAGCGACTACACATGCTCAAAGCATACGAGACATCAGGTCGCGTACATATCATGGCATACATGATCGATCCGACTGCAGAAGCGAACGGGATCCGACTCACGTTGTCTCTCTCATCTTGAGTTTTTAGGCACACATGTCCTTAGATAGAGTGACGTCATGTGACACTGGAAACAGTCCCCTCTTAGATTGTTCCATGTTGAATCTCTTCAACACTTTGTCAATATATGTGCTCTGGGAGAGTCCAAGCAGCTTTCTAGATCTATCCCGGTAGATCTTTATTCCCAGAATAAAGGCTGCTTCTCCCAGATCTTTCATGTAGAATTTAACGAAAGCCAAACTTTCACCGATTATAGCATGGGAATGTCATTGCCAATAAGCAATACATCATCAATGTAAAGGGAAATGAATGTCAATGCACTCCCATTAACCTTCTTATATACACAAGGATCATCCTCGTTTTGAACGAAATCACATTCTTTTATAATCTCATCAAAATGTTGGTTCCAAGAACGTGATGTCTGCTTCAATCCATAAATGGATCGATTTAACTTGTAAACCTTGTTTGCATGTTTTGGTACGACAAAACCATCAGGCAGTTGCATATAAACATCCTTCAAAATGTTTCCGTTAAGGAAAGTAGTTTTGACGTCCATATGCCATATTTCGTAATCGAAATATGCAGTAATAGCAAGCATTATCCGAATTTATTTAATCATGGCAACAAGTGAAAAAGTTTAGTCATAATGGACACCGTGTCGTTGACGATACCCTTTCACTACAAGCCTAGCTTTGTACGTTTGTATGTTGCCATCCATGTCGGTCTTCTTCTTGAAGACCCATTTGCAACCAATAGGCTTTACGCCTTCTGGTGCATCAACCAGTGTCCAAACTTGGTTGGTGTACATGGAATCCATTTCGGACTTCATGGCTTCTTGCCATAAAGTGGATTCGATACCTTGTATCGCTTCCTCATACGTAGCTGGTTTGTTATCCTTAATAAGATTAATATCCACATGAGGTGAAATCAGAAACCCATACCTCTCAAGTTGTTTTCTGACTCTCTCTGACCTATGCGGTTCTTGTGTATTAGAATATTGTGCTATAGTCTCATCCTTGATTAACTGTTCATGTTCCGTTAAGGAATCAGTGCCAGGAATAGTATCACTCCGATTTTCATCGAGTTCTACTTTCCTCCGACTTACCACTGCATTTAGGAATTCCTTTTCGAGGAAAACCACATGTAGAGCAACAAATACTTTGTTCTCTTATGGGTGATAGAAGTAATATCCTTTGGTTTCCCTAGGATAACCTACAAATAGACACTTATCCAATTTGGGTTCTATTTTGGTACCATCCAAACGTTTAACGTATGCCCAGCATCCCCAAATCTTCAGGAATGAGAAACCCGATTTCTTTCCTGTCCATATTTCATATGGAGTATGTTGAACAGACTTTAACGAAACCTTATTCAAAAAAAGTATTGCACTGTTCAATAAATACCCTAGAAAGAAATTGGTAGCTCTGTGCGACTCATCATAGACCTTACCATGTCCAACAAAGTTCGGTTTCTCCGTTCGGACACACCGTTTAATTGAGGCGTTCCGGGAGGAGTCCAGCGTGAAAGAATACCATACTCTTTCAAGTAATCGAGAAACTCATTGCTTAAGTATTCTCCACCACGTTCCGACTGTAATGTTTTAATACCATACTCTTTCAAACCTATAAGGCTAGGTTGGTGGCGAAAGGTTATAGACAAATCCAAGAAATTGACTATGACAAAACCTTCTCGCCTGTTACAATGACAAAGTCCATTCGAATTTTACTGGCACTAGTTGCACACTTTGATTATGAGATTTGGCAGATGGATGTCAAAACAACTTTCCTTAATGGGAACCTCGTAGAGGAAGTCTATATGACACAACTTGAGGGGTTTACATGTAAGGATGATCATAATAAAATATGCAAGCTTAAATGATCCATTTATGGACTCAAGCAAGCCTCCAGAAGTTGGAATATACGATTTGATGAGACAATCAAAGAATTTGACTTCATCAAAAATGTAGACGAGCCTTGTATTTACAGGAAAAGTAGTGGGAGTGCTGTTGTATTTCTTGTATTATATGTCGATGACATATTAATCATCGTGAATGATATTCCCAATGATGCAAGCCACCAAACAATTGTTATCTCAGAATTTCTCCATGAAAGATTTGGGAGAAGCAGCCTACATCCTCGGCATTAAGATCTACCGTAATAGATCTAATAGGTTGTTAGGACTTTCTCAATCTACGTACATAGATAAAGTTTTGAAAAGATTCAAAATGGAAGATTCCAAAAGAGGTAATTTACCTACTTGTCATGGAATCAAATTATCTAAGGAGCAATGTCCACATACTCTATCAGATAGAGAGCGTATGAGTAGGATCCCTTATGCTTCAGCAATAGGATCGATCATGTACGCCATGTTATGTACAAGACCTGATGTCTCTTATGCTCTTAGCATAACGAGCAGGTATCAGGAAAATCTTGGTGAGCAACACTGGACAGCTGTCAAAACAATCCTCAGGTATCTGAGAAGAACTAAGGATGTGTTTTTGACATACGGATATTGTTCTGAGATGAAAGTCATTGGTTACAGTGATGCGAGCTTTCAGACCGATAGGGATGACAGTAGATCACAAACATGATATCTGTTTACTTTGAATGGTGGTGCTGTCAGTTGGAAAAGCTCAAAGCAATCAACTACAACAGACTCCACCACTGAAGCCTAGTATATTGCAGCATCTGAGGCTGCTAAAGAAGCAGTCTTGATAAAGAAGTTCATTATGGAGCTGGAAGTGCTTCCCACAATAAAGAATGGCATCACGATGTACTGTGACAACACGGGCGCCATTGCTCAATCAAATGAACCAAGGTCCCACCAGAAATCCAAGCATGTACTCAGGCGATTTCATCTCATCAGGGAGATTGTTGAGAGAAAATATGTTATTATAGAGAAAATACCCACAGAAGATAATCTTGTAGATTCTTTGACTAAAGGGCTGACTCAACACAAAACACCATGTGTTTCTGAATACAAAAGTATGCCCACATTGGGTTAAGGAAGATACATAAATAATATTCCTAGTCAAACTAGGTACATAATAGCAGTCTGATAAAGTAAGTACATGCCCCGAGGGCAGTTCCAAAATATAAGTCCCAACAGCCAAAACGACGACTCTAGTCCCATTTCCAACTCGGAGGTCTATCTCTCATGAAGCCAGTCTCCTGCTAATCTGCGATCCTGCACATCAGTAGATATATGAGTACCATATCCAGAATCAAAAATCTAATTTTTAAAACTAGAAGTAGACATGTTTATTTCAATAACAAACATACCTGAAGCCGGTGCCTTGCCCGCTTTGATTTCCTTCATGTGCGCTTTGTACTCACGGCAGTCACGCTTCCAGTGACCCCGTTTGCCACACTGTAGGCAGACATCTTGAGATTTGTCCTTTGCCTTCCCAAAAGACTTTGATGATTTGGCCTTGCCATTTCTATTCTTCTTCTTCATGCCTCCAGTAGCCTTTGCCCAAGCCTTGGCAGACTGAGATGTCGAAGCAAAGTGCGCCTCGCGCTTTTTTCCCTTTAATAGCTCTTTTTCTGCTTCTCACAATATTTCCATCATCTCTCCAAGAGTATGGTCTTGGTTCATCATATTGTAGTTCATGATAAACCCGCTCCAGCTGTCAGGAAGAGACTGCAAGATCAAATCTATAGAAGTCTCAGCCTCAAAGGTTATGCCTAGCTGACCCAGCTGATTGATGTCAGCAATCATCTGCGACACATGGTGCTCGACAGATGTACCCTCTGACATTCGGGAGTGAAAGAGCTTCTTCTGCAATTCATACCTTTGCGATCTAAGGTTAGATCGGTGAAGGTCCTTCAATTTTGCCATTATAGTATAGGGATCCAATCCTTTGTTCTGGCGATGAAATTGAGGGGTTATTGCTGCGAGCATGACGGATTGAGCAGTTGAGTTGTCATCGCTATGATTCTTCGAAAGCTCAAGCTCAAGCGGCTGCTCAATTCCGGGCTTAGGCCCGAGAGGTCTCTCTATCGTATAGAGCATCTTCTCGGCCCCCAGGAAAATCCTGAGGTTCATATCCCAGTCAGGAAAGTTCGCACCATTAAAGACATTTTTCGCCCATGATAATGTCCCCAACGTTTATCTTTCCCGCCATCTTAATTGCAATGGTCTAACTATTCAATTAACGATTTTTGGGTACATTCCAACTGTTACAATAAAAAATAATAAAATATTAGTCCAACTAATAAATATATAAAATGACGAAATAATTTGAAAGCGCGTAATTGGCAAGTATTTGAACGAAATTGCAAATTCAATACTGGCCTCCCACTATTTTTCGGCGAGCCTCTAACCCTCTGTTGAGTACTTGGGAAACCTAGTTTCCTAGTGGGCTAGGATCCCGTTAAATAACATTCAACCTTGACTTTGGCCAACAAGCTATATGATATTTATCTAGGTAGATCTCTAAGATCTATTGGATCTCATCTAATTCCTAGATCCGGTAGGTGGACCTCCAAGTCCGAAACATATATACAATATATATGCCAATATATCCAATATATTTTCCTAACCTTTTCCTCTGAATCAACTAAGCCTTGGCTTTGACTCAACAAGCTTAATGATTCCAGTTAAACGGGACCCATTGACAGTGGGAAAGCTTCGTAATCCACGTCGATGAACAAGAAGTGACCTTGACTTTGGCCAACAAATCACAACTTGCCCAAGACATGCGATATGGAACAAAGTTTTCGTGGTTCAAACACATCCGCGATGGACATTGATCTTGACTTTGGCCAACAAACCAATGCTAAATATTGGATCTTGAGAGAGAACCACTCAATGGAAGGAGCTTAATATTTGTTTGAGGGTTTTCGCGTAAATTGGCAACCAATTTATTATCTTTGATTAGGTCTCATCATACACCCTTAAGCATGCATTCTAAAAGTATAATAAGGCGCGAAATAAATAATAACGATATGCGGATGGATATTCAACAAATTATTCCTAGAACAAATCTCTCCATTTCCTCTCCCCGGCTAGCACTATTCTAACTTCTACCCAATTACATAATACAATAAAGAAACCTCATTTACATTGAGGGGAATTGGTGAGAAGAGAATAACAAAGAGTCAAAAGATATAAGGCTGGACTCGCATGTCCAATTTAATAAATTCTAAATTTATAACAACAATTTCCAAAATTGCCCTCACCCATCTAATATCCATTCGATATACATTATTCATACAATACATCCATGTATTCACACAAAGTATGTTATTCAATCAATCTAATCCAATTAATTAATCTTTGAATTAATGATCATCCAATGTTCAAACAATGATTTGATTTGCGCGAGTCCAACTCGATTAAGAATAAATACTCAAAGTGCGAATTCTTGAATTATATCGAACTACAATATTAAATCCAATTTAATTCGTATTCAATACTAATTCATATTTAATTCTAAATTAAATAATTACTCTTAATTGTGTGTCTTTTAGACTTAGATTCAAAATCCAATCTAAATGGGTCTCAAAGGCCCAATTAACATCCAATGTCAAATTAATTAAAGTCCAATGGGCTTTTAATTAATTTCTTAAGGCATGGACTTTGGCAACCAAAGCCCAATAAGGAATCATCCTTTGCCATAAAATTAATTTTGGCCCATTAGGCCCAATTAATTATTTAAAGGCCCATTTATTATATTTGGACTTAACGGAATGGTTTTAGGCCCAATTTGATCCAATCCAATTGTCCTAAACCAACCTGGCCTAACCAAGCCCATTAGGCCCAAATATAACAACATTATCCCAATTCCAAATTAAAGACTAATTTATTAAATTATAATATTCCAAATATCATAATTTTTAATTAAAGTGTATAGCCATAATTAATTAGTCAAATTAATATTTGCAAAACACCAATTTACTTAATTAATCATGCTTTATCATGTTCAATTCATGTCCAACACAATTGAAGCAAAATCAACTCATAATATGCTCATCAAGCTCACGGTAATTAGGCATTTTTATATCCAATTTTGATTTCAATCCAATTAAATCACAAATCAATATACTCATGCATTTTAAACACATCCAATGGTCTAAAAAACAAAACATCACCATGAGCAAAAGGTCCATAACATTCAGCCACCTTAAGGTAATTAGGGAAAAATTATCTAATCAAATTTTCTCACAATTAATCATGCATAACTCTAAGTTATCATAATCTAAACATAACCAAACATTCAATTTGACGAAATCATGCTCCAAGCAAAAATACCCAAATTCAAGTTTATGAACCCTAATTATTTCATGCTTAAAATTGGCTCTTGATACATTTGTAGGATTATCCTAGAACATGCCAATGATCTATTAAGCATAAACAAGTTTGAATACTCCAAGTAAGATTGCGGAAAAGATACTTACATTGATCGGTTATAAGGATGTGGAGATAAGAAAAATTTTCCTCCTTTGAGAAGTGCTCCAAGCTCTCATTTGATTGTATGTTTTAGCTCCAAGCTTGATCTAAGAATTCCAAACTCAAGGGGATAGTTTCTCTATCACCTTTGTAGACCCTTTTATGTGCTAGCAATGGAAGAAATTGCAACAAAATCTTCCCTAGGTCAAGAAGAAACTCTCAGCAATTGAAGATGAGAGGAGAGGGAAAGTTTTCACGCCAAAAGCAAGAAGAGAGAATGAGTGATGATGTCTGATTTTCAAAATCAAAGTAAAGTAATACCAAATCTCAAAGAGTTTGTATAAGTCAATCACACATCAAATAAAATAAGGAAATGTGTTTTACAAGTCAAAATCCACTAACAACTTCCATCACCAAAAGTGATGAGATTGACTAGTGATGTGACTTGATGTGGGCCCCACTTTAATTCAAAATCCGAGTGTGCCTGCAAAAAATTTCCGGGCTCGGGCTCGTTAATTCCGAATTAACGAATTTTCCATTGCGACTTAATTAAATCAAATATAATTAAATAATAATGCCTCCCAAAACTATTACAAAAGTCGCTCGTGAATTAATTCTAAATTAATTCATTCGCCCGAATTAAAATCCAATTTTAATTCCGCGTTGAAATCTAATTTTAAATAATATATCGAATATATATTATTTAATCGATTAATTCCAAATTAATCATTCTCTCTATTCTAAATGAATTTTATCCCAGATAAAATCTTTCCGCTATTAATCCTAAATTAATTTTCTTTCTTTCATAATTAATCCTAGATTAATTCTGTTTGTGTCATATGTCATCGGTGAATCTTCGGGAAGCGACCAATGAGATCCCTGGATATGTTGGCAGGAAATCCGGTCGTCGGACTATCCGAATACGTGCGTACCCCGTACCACATTCTTACCAATTTACAAGATATCAATAAACCTATAAGAGGCGTACACAGAACCTGTTAAAGTCTCGAACGACCAAAACCAAAGCGTATTGATTGTCGATAGTATTAGCGATGCAAGTCTTAGGTTAAGACCAAATACACCTACCCTGATTTGGATTCCCATAGACACATAGTCATACTACCAATTGGATTCCGAGGGGTCTATCCAAAGCGAAGCTGTTTCCGTACCATCGGCAAACACAACCTCCTATCACACTTGCATAAGTATCCAATACTTAAATATATGAGAACTATGCTGTTATGCTTCCATAACGCGCAAAAGTGCAATACTAGTCTATTCCACATTATCGATGTCCAGT
This sequence comes from Zanthoxylum bungeanum, assembly GCA_019454045.1. Taxonomy (NCBI): domain Eukaryota; kingdom Viridiplantae; phylum Streptophyta; class Magnoliopsida; order Sapindales; family Rutaceae; genus Zanthoxylum; species Zanthoxylum bungeanum. Next base: position 46,859 of record SKCR01040729.1, read on the forward strand.
CTCGATAATACTACGACTAGGGATATTTAATGATTAAACCTTCGTGGATTGATATTGTCTCATATCTTATTAATCCGGAACTAATCATAAGGACTTTTAACATTTATATATTCAAGTAATCTAATTACAAAATGATAAAATAGCAATTTCCTTTGTCACATAGTTAATTTGTACAAAAACCACAATGTCTTTTACAAATAGTGACGCTATGGGTCATAATTGTCCAACAGATAGGGATTCTAGATGTACCTTGTGAACTGACCTACCCTACGGCGACCTTTCACTCGTTAAGTCCAAGAATCATGAAATGTCGGGTCACACTCACAAAGGAATAATTAACTATTAATAAAATTCCTTGATCAAATGAAACGATAGTTGTTTAATATATGAATAACAGTTATTCCCACATATATTAATCGACTGAGATTGTCTCGATATATCATGCAAGTACTTGACCTACCCTACGACGGCAGTTACTTGTGGGATGATAGATTTCCGTGGCATAGTAATTTTGGTAGGTTTCTAATTCGTTATTCATGGTTCATGCATCATGTTTAATTTTATGCCAAAATTGTTTGATAATTCTGATATGCGATGAATGAATTTTAAATGTATGTTTATTTTAGTTTTCAGCCTTGGTTTCTCCAATTATTTCCATACTCTCAAACGATAAATTAACGGAAGAAAATTATGTTAAGTGGAAAAGTAACATGAACGTTATCCCGGTCTACGAAGACCTGAAGTTTGTCCTGATGGAGGAGAGTCCTCCCAAGCCAGCCATAAATGCTAGCCAAGTTGTGCGCGATACCTACCAGAAATGGGTCGCAGCGAATGAGAAAGCCCGCTACTACTTGCTAGCAGAGATGTCTGAGGTTCTTGCTGCAAAGCATGAACCTATGGCTTTAACATCTCAGAAAATGAAGTCATTGAAGGGCATGTTTGGGCAGCCTTCGAAGTGTCAATGTCATGAGGCCACAGTCTTAGCGATGACTGCTAAGATGAAGGATGGGACATCAGTCCGAGATCATGTCTTAAGGATGATGACCTATCTCAACACTGCTGAAACCAATGAAGCTCGTATTGATGAGCATAGACAGGTGACCATGATTATGGAAACTCTTCCGAAGAGTTTTCTATAGTTTAAAAGAAACTATGTTATTAACAAGTTGACTTTTACTTTGACCCAACTGCTTAATGAGCTCGCCCATTACGAGTCCATGCTTGTGGATCCTCGTAAGTTCGATGCTGAGGCAAATTTTTTCGAGTCTTCTAAATCTGCAAAGATGAAGAAGAATAGCACTGGGAAGGCTAAGGCAAAGCCCATGAAAAAGAAAAAGAATAAGAAAGGCTCCAAGGATTCCAAGCCCAAGGGAAAATGTTTCCACTGCAACAAGAATGGTTATTGGAAAAGGAGAAAAAGGAAACAGGTAAATATGATTTACTCGTTATCGAATCTCTATTAGTGGAGGATGATAAATTCGCCTAGATTGTTGACTCTAGAGCCACTAACCATGTTTGTTCTTCTTTGCAGCTACTTGATTCATGGAGGGACCTTACTGAAGGTGACTACACCATGAGGGTCGAGACAGAGGATGCCGTTTCAGCGAGAGTAGTGGGAGTTTCAAGTTTAAATTTCACAAATAATAGTTATTTAAATTTGAACGATGTGTTATTCATTCCTGGTTTTCGCAGGAATTTGATTTATAAACTTTTGGATGATGGTTATTCAGTTTCTTTTAATAGAAATTTAGTTATTATTGGTAGGAATGGATTGACCATATGCACAGGAAACTCAGAAAATAACTTATATGTGTTAAGACCGTTAACACATAGGTCGCTGCTCAACACTGAAATATTTAAGGTTGAGAAACCTAAAACTAAACGGCCAAAGATTTCTCACGATGACACATATCTTTGGCATCTTAGACTTGGCCATATCAACCTTGACCGTTTAGACAGATTGATAAAGAACGGAGCCTTAAACCAGTTAAAGCTCGGAACTTTACCAGTCTAAGAATCCTATTTAGAAGGAAAAATGACCAAGAGACCTTTTACTGGAAAAGGTATAAGAGCTAGTCAACCACTTGAGCTAATATATTCAGACGTTTACGGACCGATGAATGTTTGAGCCCGAGGTGGTCATGAATACTTCGTCACATTCATTGACTACTATTCTATATATGGGTATGTTTACATAATACATCACAAGTCAGATACTTTTGAAAATTTCAAAGAGTATCATGTTGAGGTTGAGAACTAGTTAGGTAAAACAAACAAGACTCTACGATCAGATCGTGGAGGAGAATACCTTGATAGAGATTTTGAGGAATTCTTAGTTAAGCATGGGATAGTATCCCAGCTCACAGCACCTGAAACACCACAGCAAAATGGTGTTGCAGAAATGAGAAATCGGACCCTACTAGACATGATGAAATATATGTTTAGTTATAGCTCACTACCTAGTTCATTCTGGGGTTATGCACTGCAAACTGCAATGCATATCCTTAATGTAGTTCCATCTAATTCTGTTCCTAAGACTCTCTTAGAGTTTTGGAATGGTCGTAAAACTAGTTTACGACATTTCCGCATATGGGGGTGTCCAGCACATGTGCTGAAGAATAAGACTAGAAAGTTGGAGCCACGTTCTCAGGTGTGCCTATTTATAGGCTATCCTAAGGAGACTATGGGTGGATTCTTCTATAGTCCTGAAAATAACAAGTATTTGTATCAACAAATGATACATTTTTAGAGGAGGACTATATGAGGGAGTTCAAGCCTCGCAGTAAGGTGTTACTCGATGAGTTACTTACTGGTTCGACCAACACACCATCGTCAATGACAGTTGACAAATACATAGTACCTTCGACATCTGAGAGTTAGATGCAAGTTCGTAAGAATGATCTACCACCTAGACGAAGTGGGAGGGTTTTACGACAACCTAATCACTACATTGGGGTTGGAGAGGCATAAGTTGTCGAATCCAATGATGGTATAGATGATCCATTGACCTATCGTAGTGCAATGGATGATTCTGATAGAGAGGAATGGCTCAAAGCCATGAACCTAGAGATGGAGTCCATGTACTCCAACTCAGTCTGGGAACTTGTAGACCAATCTGATGGGGTGAAACCCATAGGTTGCAAGTGGATCTACAAGAGGAAGAGGGGAGCAAATGGGAAGGTACAGACCTTCAAGGCTAGGCTAGTGGCCAATGGTTATACCCATAAATAAAGAGTTGAAAAATGAGGAAACTTTCTCACCAGTAGCCATGCTCAAATCCATCCGCACTCTTTTATCCATTGCCGCATATTATGACTATGAAATTTGGCAAATGGATGTCAAGACTGCATTCTTGAATGGCAATTTTCTCGAGATTATCTATATGGTACAACCAGAAGGGTTCATAGCCCAAGGTTAAGAGTAAAAGGTTTGCAGGCTGCAAAGGTCCATTTATGGACTTAAGCAGACATCTCGATCTTGGAATATAAGATTTGATACCACGATCAAGTCTTATAATTTTGAGCAGAATGTTGATGAGCCTTGTGTATACAAGCATGTCATTGATGGGAATGTGGTTTTTCTTGTTTTATACGTCGATGATATTTTACTCATTGGGAATGATGTAAAGATATTATCGGACGTGAAAACCTGGCTAGCTAACAAATTCCAAATGAAAGATTCGGGAGAGGCCATTTATGTTCTTGGGATTCAGATACTTCGGGATCACAAGAAATGATTGTAACTATGTCTCAGACATCCTATATCGACAAGATCCTTGTGCGATTTGGGATACATAATTCCAAGAAAGTCAATCTGCCTTATCGGCATAAAATTCATTTGTCAAATGAACAGTCTCCTAAGACACCTCAAGATGTTTAGGAAATGAGACATATCCCATACGCCTCAACAGTTGGTAGTCTCATGTATGATATGTTATGCATGAGACCATACATCTATTTTGCAGTGGGAGTAGTCAGTAGGTTTCAGTCAAACCCAGGATTGGATCACTAGGTGGCTGTGAAACACATTCTCAAGTATCTTAAGAGAACGAGAGATTATATGCTTGTGTATTCCGGTGATGATATGATCCTAAGGGGATATACAGACTCTGATTTTTAGACAGATGTCCATTCTAGGAAATCAACATCTGGATCAGTGTTTACCCTATGTGGTGGGGTTATAATATTGTGGAGTATAAAGCAATCTTACATTGCTGACTCCACCATGGAGGTTGAATATGTAGTAGCCTGTGAAGCAGCTAAGGAAGTAGTATGGCTCCGTAAATTCTTGGGAGATCTGGAAGTTGTTCCAGATATGGATAGACCACTCACACTTTATTGCGATAATAGTGGTGCAGTGGCAAACTCCAACGAACCAAGAAGCCACAAGAGGGGAAAGCATATAGAGAGGAAATATCATCTCATCAGGGAGATAGTGCATAGAGGAGACATTACCGTCATAAAGATTGCATCCGCAGATAACCTGGCTGATCCGTTTACAAAGACCTTCTCGGCTAAAGTGTTTGAAGGTCACCTAGATGGTCTAGGATTACGTGACATGTCCCATTTGCTCTAGTGCAATGGGAGATTATTGGGATGTATGGCCTAGAGCTACATATGATGTAAACAGATTTATATATTTTGAAATAAAATGATGCATTATTCATTTATGAAAGTGTTTGTTTAATTTTCGCGTATTATAAATTATCTTGAATACCCTAGATTACTTATGTACCTTCAGATTTATTGTATGAGTGTCATACAAAAGAGGATTTAAGTCTGAAGTTAGTAATCTTAAATAGTCTATAGAGAGCACACAAAGCGGGTACTTTGTTTGTGGTTTATCTATAGATGCTGTCCATTCCATATTTGTATGACGACCTTGATCTGGGATCGTCCATGTAGAGACATGAGAACGGAGGCACCTTGTATGATGTGATCATATAGGACTGGACCCATATGGAAATGACATTATTTTAATATTCGTTAAACAAAGAAAGTCATTTTGATCTACTAGATGGTCATATATGGATTAATCTTAATCCTGAGTGTACTACGAACTCCTGCATGACAGGCTATGTCCTTTGATTTACAAAGGTGAGGTTGGTGTAGCAGTCCCGACCAATAGCTACGTACTTTGGAGGCATGGTCTGTTGTGTAGCTGGGAACGTTTTACATATAGATGGAGTTCACTCCTTCTTGCGAGAAGTAGAGGAGTATCTTTCTTAAAGGTTGATTCGGTGCTTGAATGTTTTGAGCGCTCAAGTCTTTCTATTACGAATAGAATATTAAAATTCATAATCGTTATGAATAAATCATTCATTAGAGAATCAATGCTACTTAAGGTAAAAATAATTATAGGGGTATAACAGACATTATTACCGGCTCTAATTACGAGATACTCATGAAGGGTTAATCTATATGAAATGACAATATCGATGGACACCGACTTGGTTCGGCTTAATATATCATTTGCGGCAACGAGAGTGCAGATTCAGGTTTTTGCAGAATAACCCGGAGTTAATAATTCAGAATATTTAATTAAGAGCTTAATTAATATTTTGAGATTATTGGAGCTCGGAACCGTAGGTCCATTTGGTCCCCGTGCTAGCTCGATTTACTATAGCGGATTTAGTATAATTGGATAGTCCAATTGTATACTCACATATGTATAAATATTATTAATATTATTTGTCAGACTTGGAACTATATATTAAAAGTTAATATATGGTTTATATAATAAATGATTATATGATAATTGTTTATTATTAAATTATATTTAATATAATTTGAATGAAGGCTAATATTAGAATTCCAAATTTGGGTTTTGGAAACCCTTTGAATTGAATTTGGAAGTTACACCTTATGAAAGGTAGTAACTTTTTGATTTTGTAACATATATTTAAATTATGGAATTAAATACTTAATGTTACGAAATTATCTATTATTCATAGTGTTGGCCAAATTTCAAAGGAAAATATGGGAAGAGTTTTTGGAAAATAAACATCTTAAATTGGATGTTACAACTCTTACAGAGGAATTTTAAATTATCATTAAGATGATGATTATGTAATATTTGATGTTACTAAATTATTGAAAAATATACCCCTTGGCCGAATTTCACAGATGGAGAAATAGGAAGGGTCTTGTTTTATTTTGTAAGATTAAACCCTAAGTACAAAAAGGAAAATTTGATTTTTCTTTTGGCTAAGCCTCTCTTTCTAACCCTAGCCACCTTTGTTCTTCTTCCAAATCCTCTCAATTGTTGAGAAAGAAAAACTAGAACAAAAGAAAAAAAAAAAAAAAAAAAAAACAAAAGTTGTTTGTGTGACTTAATCCCTAAATCGTTAGAGATAATTTCATGAGTCTTGCCCACACAAGTATTTATTGGTAATGAGACATAGCACGGAAGACTTTTCGGTCTCGGACTTTATTTCATCTTCATCTTATTTTCTTGTTCACGGTAGTGAGACGATATTAAGGCTAAATATTGCTAACTGCCGCCCCTTTGGTTGTGTGAAATGGAACCCGGTTTGGATTCGTTTTAATCCATAATTTTTGGGGAACATTTAGTGGTGATTTGGGGCTGTGTTGGGGTTTTTCAAGTGAAAAATCATAACCAAAATACAGCCACAGTCCACACAATTTCAGGGGCTGTTCAGGAGTGTGCTGGACGCATTTCAGGTGCTGAAATAGTCCAGTTTTGTGCTGCTGTTCGGGGCTAAAATTTGGCTTAAAATAGTAGAAAAATTTAAGTGGTACTGCTGGTTCCATTCGGCATTCAAAGGAGAAGGAAGAAGAAATTTTTTTTCAAGTCTGATCCGAGTGCCTAAAATGTTTCTGCTGCGAAAGAATTGTTTCCCATAATTCTCTAGTTAGTCCCCCTGTGGGGCTATCTGTACCTCTACGGGAAGTGTCGTGGTGGCTGACATCATTGGCATAGTGGTAAATCTGCTTCGCAATGACTATAGATTTTAGTATATGATTTTCATGATTTCAGTTCATAATTAATGATTGAAGACCTTCGATTTATATTTCATAACTCTTAAGATATGCATCCTTATGCGGGGAAACAATAAAATTCCAGTGCATAAGGCGATGCATGAGAGACGTCTGAATCCTGATCGCTGCATCTATAAGTTACATGTTTACAATTACAAGTATTTAATTATTTTTAAAACACTAGTAGAGTGTCGTCCCCTCATATGTAGCTGCTCAAGTATGCTAACATTCATGTTCATGTTTATGTTTTCCTTTTTACGCGGAGTTAGGTTCCCATTAAATAGGTTCCATTGCAGTTATACCTACTCGAGTATGCTCAGCTTCAGCTCGCCTAATGGTTCTTTGGAAACCCTCTTAGGCTTATTCATGTTCATATTCAAATTCACATGCTTACGCGGTGCTAGGTCCCGCTAAGTAGGTTTCATGCCCCCAAGTTACGATATTGGTGTTTTTTTTTTGTTTTTTTAAATCTTTGGAAACCCCACTGTAAAACCAATCCTTCCGGACTTAAGCGGAGCAGGTAAAACCCCCGGCTTTTCCAATCTCTTACAAGAAACACACTCCCTGGATTCGAACCCAGGAACTCAAGGTGAGATCTTGAGCTCTACACCACCAAGTCACACCTCTTAGGGACTACGATACTATTGTCATTTTCATGACAGTTGTGTCAAGTATCTACTTTCAATTTACGTTTTTTTTTCAACTTACAATTTGGCTATAGTTACGTTTTCATTTTACAATTTACAATTTATGTTTATAATTTGCATACCTTCTTTACAATCTACAAATGCATTTACAGTTTGCAGTCATGTTTTTGGCTTTCAGTTCATGTTATAATTTTCAATTCACGTTTACATCTTTGTTTATAGTTTTCAATTAATGAAATAGTTTTCAGTTCATGTTTATTGGTTTTAGTCCATGTTAACAGTTACAGTTGATAGAGTTGGTGCTTGGAGCACCAATCCGGATAATGTATTGTATATTTTATTTTATTAATAAAATAACTACATTTTCATTTCATACCTTATTAATGGTATTATCATTATGCATATTAGATTGATGTATAAATATACTAAGAATGACATCAACCTTAGAATAGTCATGTAGTAATACTAGATAGTAGGTGGTCCGACATTGGGATAAGTATTACTTTTGTAAACTTTTCTTAAAGTAATATTCATAGTCGTTGGGTTTGGAATATAGTCGAATTCCTATAACCTAGAAGACTAGTACATGTCATATATTGGAATTGGAGTTCCAATGGTTTGACCCGATGTACCATGAGCTTTGGAAGCTCGTATAGACGTGTGGGTATGTAGGAAATGTTTCCTTACATAGCAGAAACAATCTAGGCACACGGATCGGACTTGAAAAAATATTCTGGCCTTCCATTGAACTACCGAATGTTACTTCCACCACCACTGAAATTTTTATTTAGTTTTAGACAAAATTCCAGCCCCGAAACAGTTCCCGAACATCCCCGATAGCCGGACAAAAACTGGACTGTTTTGGACTCGATTCACGCCCAACGCACTGCAGAAAAACCCCTGAAATGCATGGACTATGGCTGTGTTTCAGTTCTGATTTTTCACTTGAAAACAGCCCCAACACAGCCCCAAAACACCACAAAATATTCCCCAAAAACACTGGATTAAAACGAAACCAAACCGAGTTTCGTTTCACCAAGTATAGGGCCAGCAGTGAGCAAAACAAAGCCTCACTGCCGAGTACAACAAGAATGAGATGAAGAAGATGATTTGTCCCACACGACAAAGTCTTCCGAACTATATCTCGTAACCAACGGAAACTTGTGTGGGCAAGACTCACAAAATAATCCCTAAACGTTTTCTAGAGATTTAATCACACTTAGTAATTTTTTTTCTTCTTTTTCTTTCTTTTGGTTTGTCTCAACTTTTGAGAGAGAATGAAGAAGAAGAGATGAAGGCTAGGGTTAGAATGAAAGGCTTAGGAAAAAAAAAAATAAATCTTCTTTTTATACCTAGGGTTATTTGTTTCTAAAATAAACAAAACCCTTCCCATTTCCACCATGTAGAATTCGGCCAAGGCAAGGAATTTTTGAAATTTTTGTAACAGCAAATTTTCAATTACCATAATTGAAAAGATGTTACAAATTTAAAAGGTTATCACCTTATGAAAGTGTAACCACCAAAAATATTCAAAAATTTGGAATTCCTATTTTAGCCTTATTAAATTATATCAAATATAATTTAATAGTAATTCATTTAATAATTATCATATAATTATTAAAACCATATATTAACTTTTAATATATAGCTTCAAGTGTGACAATTAATATTATTAACCATATTAATAATGTTTATACATTTGTGAGTATATAATTGGACTATCCAATTATACTAAATCCGCTATAGTATATCGAGCTAGCACGGGGACCAAATGGACCTACGGTTCTGAGCTCCAATAATCTCGAAATATCAATTAAGCTCTTAATTAAATATTTCGAATTATTAACTTCGGGTTATTCCATTAAAAACCCGAAGTTGTACTCTCGTTGCCGCAGATGATATATTAAGCCGAACCAAGTCGGTGTCCATCGATATAGTCACTACATACGAATTGGCCCTCCACGAGTATCTCGTAAATAGATCTGTGTCATAATATTTGTTATACCCCTCTAATTATTTATACCTTAAGTGTCATTGATTCTGTAATGAAAGATTTATTCATCACCATTATGAATTTTAATCTTTCTATTCGTAATAGAAAGACTTGAGCGCTCAAACCTTTCAAGTATCGAATCAACCCTTAAGGAAGATACTCCTCTACTTCTCGCAAGAAGGAGTGAACTCCATATCTATGTAAAACATTCCTAGCTACACAACAGACTATGCCCCCAAAGTACGCAGCTATTGGTCGAGACCGCTACACCAACCTCACTTTTGTAAATCAAAGCACATAGTCTGCCATGCAGGAGTACGTAGTACACTCAGGATTAAGATCAATCCATATATGACCATCTAGTAGATCGAAATGATTTTTTTTGTGTAGGACACAGAAATCGGCGACGCTGTTCCAGGCTCGCGGCCCGGTTGGGAGTACGGAGTAGCCCGCGTGGGACTAAATCGAAGAATAAAGGAGTCACCACCCAGCGTGAACTGGGAAAATGATTTAAGGCCGCACTCACCCCTCGCAAGGGAAGACCTCAAACCGTTGGGTTCAGAATGGTCCTTTACTTATGCCACTTGTAATGAAAGGATTTGTACAATAATCTAACCGAGTCTACGCAACATACATACGCAAGGATAAACTACATCTAAGTTTACGTACATGAAAATAAAACCTATATCTATGTTTGCATGCATAAAAGTAAGTCGGAATAACGGCAAGCAAACAATCTCATGAATACGTTAAATTAATACATGCGGAAACATAAAAAAATCATGCATAAAAAAATCATATTAAATAACTAAATCATGCACAAAAGAAAATAACATACTAAACGATTAAATCATGCATAAAAGAAAATAACATACTACACGACTAAATCATGCATAAAAGAAAATAAAATACTAAAAGACTAAATCATGAATAAACATAAGATTGGACGAAACGAAATATATGTGTTTCTCAAGCGGTATGTGGCGTTGTATCCCAAGTACAGACCGCATTACCATCCATTCAGATTCGGCTACGGAATTTACGTCTGTGTTTCCATCCGATATACCGCAAGAGAGAACACATATTCCATTCATCTGAAGGTCATAGCATACACTAACCAACAATACTCATGCAAAGTTAAATAAAAAATAAATGAGAATAAGTAAAAAGGGTGCCCTCAGGTCTAACCTTTTATGTCGCCTCTTGGAAGTGTGTTACACGGCCGTCGGAAGGGTTAACGCTCCGCAACTCCTCCGGTTCACTGGTTTAACATTTTCCTTCGCTGTTTCGCTAATTTAGGCTGTTGTTTTCTCTGTTTTTGTTGCTGTTTTTGCTATTTTTGCTGCTGTTTTTGGTGATTTATGGACTGTTTTAAAGTTCAGTTTTGTGATGAAGGGAGATTTTAGAGTGCAGTTTTTTGTGATTTAAGAGGTGTTTTGAAGTGCAGTTTTTTTGCGGTTTAAGGGTGCAGTTTGGGGGCTTTTTTGCGGTGAATATGGGCCTGTTCGGGGGCTGTTTTGTGCATAAATCTGCTGCTGTTTCAGGGGCTATTTGGGCGTCAATGAGATGCTGTTTCATGGGCTGTTTGGGCATCAATAGGCTGCTGTTTCAGGGGCTGTTTGGGCGTCAATGGGCTGCTGTTTCAGGGGCTGTATAGGCGTGAATGGAGGGCTATTCGGGGGCTATTTTGTGCGTGAATGGAGGGCTATTCGGGGGCTGTTTTGTGTGTGAATTGAGGGCTGTTCGAGGGCTATTTTGTGTGAGTGTGGAGGCTGGTTTCAGGGGTGATTTCGTGACTTCAGTGGTAGTTCGCTGGTTTTTTGCTGGTTTCAGTTTGGCAGCAATGGAGAGGGATTTTGGAGTACTTGGGCGTCAATGAGCTAGGGGAGTGAAGGGTTGGTTTATGCTTCTTTTTATAGGCAAGAGTTGGGGTTATCCTTATGCGAATAGGGAAGGAATATTGTGTAATTATTGGGGGGTATCTCTAATTAGTATGTCATAGGAAAAACCTATTTATTTTAGGAAGGTAATTGGTGGGATTTGATTTGATTTTATTTAGTTTAGGCATGTGATTTAATTTAATTAGGAAGGTGATTGATGAGATTTGATTTGGTTCTTTTAATTTGGGAAGGTGATTTGGTTTGATTTCAACATGTGTTTAATGTGTGAATTTCTTATTTTGGAAGGCTTTAGGCGTGAGTTAAGGGGTCTTGGGCGTGGGTTTGGTTCATTTTAGTGGGCTTGGTGTGTGGCTTGGTTGTGTGTGGGCTTGGTGTGTGGCTTGTGAGGGGTTTTGGGCCAAGGCTAATAGTTAAAACAAAGGTTCAATGAGCAAACCCAAAGCTAAGAAAACGAATTAAATCCAACAAGGTATTGATTCTTGAATTTTCCCTTCCGACGTCCGTTTCCCGTGGCTTCCGCAACTTAAAGGGTAGTGCCTCCGCACGAGGCTCATCATCGGGACTTATATGCAAAAATACAGTGCCTACACTTTGTTTAACGAATATTATAAGAAAGTCGTTTCCATCTTGGTCCAGTCATATATGATCACATCATACAAGGTGCCTTCATTCTCATGTCTCTACATGGATGATCCCGGATCAAGGTCTCCATACAAATATAGAATAGACCGCAGCTATAGATAAACCACAAACAAAGTACCCGCTTTGTCTGCTCTCTATGTACTGTTTAAGATTACTAACTTCAAACTTAAATCCTCTTGTGTATGACACGCATACACTAAGTCCGAAGGCACATAAGTAATTTAGGGTAATCAAGATAATTTATAATATGCGAAAATTAAACAAACATTTTGATAAATAAATAATGCATAATTTTGTTTCAAAATAAATAAAGCCGTCTACATTACTTGCAGCTCTAGGACATACATCCCAACAATCTCCCACTTGCACTAGAGTAAATGGGACATGTCACGTAATCCTAGACCATCTAGGTGACCTTTAAACACTTTAGCCAACAAGGTCTTTGTAAATGGATCAGTCAGGTTCTCTGTGGAAGTAATCATTGTGACAGTAACGTCTCCTCTCTGCACTATCTCCCTGATGAGATGATATTTCCTCTCTATATGTTTTCCCCTCTTATGGCTTCTTGGTTCTTTTGAATTTGCCACTACACCACTATTATCGTAATAAAGTGTGAGTGGTCTATCCATATCTGGAACAACTTCCAGATCTCCCAAGAATTTACCGAGCCAGACTACTTCCTTAGCTGTTTCACAAGCTACTACATATTCAGCCTCCCTGGTGGAGTCAGCAATGCAAGATTGCTTATACTCCACCATACTATAGCCCCGCCACCTAAGGTAAACACTGATCCAGATGTTGATTTCCTAGAATCGACATCTGTCTGAAAATCATAGTCTGTATATCCCCTTAGGATCATATCCTCATCGGAATATACAAGCATATAATCTTTCGTTCTGTTAAGATACTTGAAAATGTATTTCACAGCCTCTCAGTGATCTAATCATGGATTCGACTGAAACCTATTGACTACTCCCACTGTAAAATAAATGTCTTGTCTCGTGCATAATATAGCATACATGAGACTACCAACTGGTGAGGCATGTGAGATATGTCTCATTTCCTCAACATCTTGAGGTGTCTTAGGAGACTGTTCCTTTGACAAATGAATTCCATGCCGAAAAGGCAAATTGCCTTTCTTGGAATTTTGCATCCCAAATCGCACAAGGATCTTGTCGATATAGGATGTCTGAGACATAACTAACAGTCGTTTCTTGCAATCCCGAAGTATCTGAATCCCAAAAACATAACTGGCCTCTCCCAAATCTTTCAATTGTAATTGGTTAGCTAGCCAGGCTTTCACGTCCGATAATATCTTTACGTCATTCCCAATGAGTAAAATATCATCGATATATAAAACAAGAAAAAACACCTTCCCATCAATGACATGTTTGTATACACAAAGCTCATCAACATTCTGCTCAAAATCATAAGACTTGATCGTGGTATCAAATCTTATATTCCAAGAACGCGATGCCTGCTTAAGTCCATAAATGGACCTTTGCAGCTTGCAAACCTTTTGCTCTTGACCTTGGGCTATGAACCCCTCTGGTTGTACCATATAGATACTCTCATCAAGATTTCCATTCAAGAATGCAGTCTTGACGTCCATCTGCCAAATTTCATAGAAATAATATGTGGCAACGGATAGAATAGTGCGGATGGATTTGAGCATGGCTATTGGCAAGAAAGTTTCCTCATAGTCAACTCCCTCTTTCTAGGTGTTAGTGTCCTAGACATGCCAAAGATCTCTAAGCGTTGATATTTGTGTGAATTTACCAAAGAAAGTTATGGAATACTTACATTGGTCGGATTGAGATTTCAAAAATTTAGAAGGATGTAGAAGCTCCAAGCTTGTTCGTTGAGTTCTAATCTCGAGGGTGAGTTTCCCTATCACCTTAATTTGACTCCCAAAGTGCTAGCAATGAGGAATTTTGCAACAAAAATCCATGGGAAGAGAGATGAGCTCACGATATTTTGGGTTTTGGAGGAGAGAATGAATAGTTCTTTTAGTTTCCAAAACTTGTAAAGTGTGTTGACTTCCAAAAGTTGTGTTGTGTAATTAAAGTCTAACCATTAATATTTCCAACTACTTCCATCACATTGTGACATGTGATGTAAGTTTTGGGTCCCACCCAATTTGAATTCAAAATTCAAGTTGGTTCACATAAAACACTTTGGGCATGGTTTCGTTTAATCCGATTAAACAAATTTTCCGTCGTGACATAATTAAATTAAATTTAATTAAATAATAATGCCTTGCAAAATTAGTATAAAAGTCGCTTACGAATTAATTCTAAATTAATTCTTTCGCTAGAATTAAAATCCAATATCAATTAATATATATAATATATTATTTTATCCCAAATAAATAAATTAAATAGAAAAATCCAATTTAACTATGAAATTTATTTTGCCGATTAACTCCAAATTAATCGCGTTCTCTCCTCTCGATGAATTTAATCCTAGATAAATTCTCGACGCAATTAATCCCAGATTAATTCTTTCTCTCATAATTAATCCCAGATTAATTCTTACCGTAATTAATCCCATATTAATTTTCTCTCTCATAATTAATCCCAGATTAATTCTGTTCGAGTCAAATATCATCGGTGAATATTTGGGAAGCGACCCAAGAGATCCCTGGATATTTTGGCAGTAAATACGGTCATCGGACTATCCGAACACGTGTGTACCCAGTACCACGTTCTTACCGATTTACAAGACATGGTTTGCATCTGGCAAAGCACCGTGCCTACTCTATTCTCCAGAAATATTCAACGAGGAATATGTAATCTATATCATGTGTAGTATACTAACTATTTCGTATTAAGATCCAGTACCGGATATCACATGCTAGGCCTGAGGCTGGAATTGTGTCTGCCCCGTACAAAGCATATATCGGATCACTAGCAACTAGTCTCTTTAATCGGATAATCATGACCTAGTCATATTATCTCGATAGCTGCAGCATTTAAGAGTACAAGTTCTGTATCCATGCGTGATCATCATCTCTATATGACTGAAGTGATACTTCCATCTTGACATCACACCCAATACACTATAATTCTCAGTATACCCAGAAAAGGCATACACAGAACTTGTTAAAGCCCCGGACGACCAAAACCAAAGCATACTGATTGTCGCAACTATTAGCGATGCAACTCTCAGGTTAGGACCAAATACACCTATCCTGATTCGGATTCCCATATACACTTAGTCATACTACCAATGGGATTCCGAGGGGTCTATCCAGAGCGAAGCTGTTCCCGTACCATCGGTAAACAGAACCTTCTATCACACTTTCATAAGTATCTAATACTTAAATATATGGGAACTATGTCGTTAAGCTTCCATAACGCACACAATGAACCTTAGGGGTCGCAACACCTCACCACCAGATCAGCTCAGGTCAAAGCATCTCGCAAAGTAGCAGGTAAGTGCGACAGCCGGAGAACCAGGTAAGTAAAAAATGCATGCATGACTTTGATAGGGTTGTCACTGTCACACACTGCACAAGCCCCATCAAATGGGGGGGCGACTGTAGACACTGCATTTTTTCATAAAGCCAAATGATGAGCCTTGTATGGAGGCACTACCCGATAAGTCACGGAAGTCGCGGGAAAAGGACGCCGTAAGGGAAAATTCTGAGCTTAATAGCTCGTCAATTTTAAACTCGCTAGTTGGCCGCAGATTTACTCAGTTGATTCCTGTTGTAAACATTAAATCTTGGCCCAAAACCCCCGCACTCATCTAAAGCCCATACGCACCCATCCAAAACCCTAAAACAACCAAGAAACCTTAACCCTAGCTCACCACTATATAAAGACCACTTAAACCAAACCCTAACGCTCCCCACTTACACGGCAACCTTCAAAAATACACAAAAGATAAAACACAAAGACGAACCAGACCTCACGCCCCTCTTCTCTTTTGGCTCCTCACACAAAAAAACCTCTAACCCTAAGCCTCTTCCTAGACTCTTGATAGCCACACACAAACAGGACACCGACACAAACTTCAGCCCACTGACCGACACATTGACCACAAACCACTCACGGCACACTCACACACAACCAGCTGCACCCTAACCATTAACAAACACAAAAGATCCATAACGCAAACAACAAAGCAGCCCTGCAACCGTAATAAACAAAAGCCACGTGAATAATAATTACAAAACTATCATGGAAGACACTCATAACCAGCACAAGCCACCTTCAAAACAACCAAAACGGCCATTCACTGATCAAAGAAAACAATAAACCAAAAAAACTCTAAGAACCCCCACCGACACAGTCAGTAACCCTCACCGATTCAACAAATAATAAACTAAGACCTGCCTTTACCGACTAAAACAAAACCAAAAAGTCGAGACTGTCCACAAACAATAACCCTCAACAACCAGTGATCAAATAGGCAACGGACCCAAACATAAACAGTGCGCCTCAATAGAACCCAAAGAGTTACCGAGAAACAGTGGCTGAATAACCCTTCAAACAGCCCCTAAACCAGTCCAAAAAATAATCCCCAAAACAGCCCCTGGACCACCAAGAATAACCCAAAAACAATAGAGAAAACAGTAGCGAACTAGTGAAAATAGCAAAAATGTTAACCCTTCCGGTGACGTCCCAACGCACTCCCGAGAAGCGACTTAAAAGGTAATACCTGAGGGCACCCTTTATTATATTTTATTTTGTTGTCCTCGAAATGGCATGCTTGGTTGGACGTGGAATACATCCAACCGGGTATGCGAAGCCCTACATTGAAAACGGCCAAATTCTTTGGTCACATATTTATTATTCCGTATTTATTTTGTATTATTAGTCTTTTATTATTTCACATTTAATTTATGATTATTGTTGCTTTATTATTCCGTATTTATTTTATGTTATTTATCTTTCTTCATTATTTCGCATGTTTATCTCTTCGGTTATTCAAGGTTATATTCATTTTCATATTTCATGTATGTCAATATTGAGGGATTGAGTGTTTCCTCTTGTGGTATATCGGATGGAAACCTAGACATAAATTCCGTAGCCGAATCCGAATGGATGGTAGTGCAGTCTGTACTTGGGATACAACGCCACGTACCGCTAGGGGAAACACTTATGCATGTGTTTATGTGATTATAGATGTCTTTTTTGTGATCTCTTTTGAACGCATTTCCGAACGCTACTCGAACGTGCACACACTGGATAGATTATCTCCTCATGTTTCATGCATATTTGCCTCTTTGGTTATTCCTTTCTGCATCATGTGCTTAAATATCCATTCTTTAATTTAGTATGCTTCCATTGTTTCTATTAATGTTAATGGGTATGCAAACTTAGATATTGGTTAATCTTGCATTTGTATGTTGCGTAAGACTTGGTTATATTATTTCATAAATCCATTCATTATAATTGACATAACTAATGGACCATTCCAAACCCAACGGATTGAGGCCTTCCCTTACGAGGGGTGAGTGCGGCCTTAAATCATTTCCCAGTTCATACTAGGTGGCGACTCCATTTTATTTCTCCAGTTTAGTCCCCCACGGGCTACTCCGTACTCCCGATCGGGCCGTGAGCCCGGGACAGAGTCACTGATTTCTGTGTTCTAAAACCTTGTTTGCATGTTTCGGCAAGACAAAACCATTAGGAAGTTGTAAACATCCTCCAAAAGGTTTCCATTAAGGAAAGCGATTTTGACGTTCAGATGCCATATTTCATAAATGAAATATGCAGCACTTGTAAGCATTATCCGAATGGATTTAATCATGGAAACGGTTAAAGGTTTCATCGTAATCGACCTCATATTGATGATGATATCCTTTCGCTACAAGCCTAGCTTTGTACGTTTGTATGTTACTATCCATGTTTATCTTCACCATGAAGACCCATTTGCTACCAATAGGTACAATGCCTTCTGGTACATCAACCAATGTCTAAACTTGGTTGGTATACATGGAATCCATTTCAGACTTCATGACACTTTGCCATAAACTAGATTCGATACCTTGTATCGTTTTCTCATACGTAGTCCGTTCGTCTTCCTCAATAAGATTGACATCTACATGAGGTGAGATCAGAAACCCATACCTCTTAGGTTGTTTCCTGACTCTCTCCACCCTACGTGGTTCTTGTGTATTAGAAGATTGTGGTACATATTCATTCATGATGAACTGTTAATGTTCCGTAAGGGGATCGGTGCCAGGAACAGTGTTACTCTAATTTTCATCGAGTTCTACTTTTCTCCCACTTACAACTGCATTTAGGTATTCCTCTTTCAAGGAAAATCGCATGGAGAGCAACAAATTTATTTGTTCTCTTGTGAGTTGTGGAAATTGGTTTCCCTAGGATAACCAATTACAAATAGGCACTTATCTGATTTGGGTTCTAGGTTTGATACCATCCAAACATTTAACATGCCTAGCATCCCCTAATCTTCAGGAATGTGAAACCCAGTTTCTTTCCTGTCCATATTTCATAAGGAGTCTGTCCAACAGACTTTGACGGAACCTTATTTAAAATAAGTATTGTATTGTTCAATGCGTATCCCTAGAAGGAAATTGGTAGCTCAGAGCGACTCATCATTTAACCTTACCATGTCCAACAAAGTTCAGTTTCTCCGTTCGGACACACCACTCAATTGAGGTGTTCCGGGAGGAGTCCACTATGAAATAATATCATACTCTTTCAAGTAATCGAGAAACTCAATGCTTAAGTATTTTCCACCACGGTCCGACCGTAATGTTTTAATACTTTTGCCGGTCTGTTTTTCTACTTCATGTCGAAACTCTTTGAATTTATCAAAAGTTTCCGACTTGTGTTTCATAAGAAACACATAACGATAACGCAATGCAACATCCGTAAAGGTTATAAAGTATTCATATCCATCTCTAGCCTGGCTATACATGGGCCCGTATATGTCACAATGATCGAGAGCTAACAGCTCGGTGGCACATACACCCTTTACCACTAAAATGCATTTTAGGCACTTTGCCTAATAAACAACATTCGTAGACATTATATGATTTAGGATCAAATCCGTCCAAGTATCCACTTTTTGAAAGTGTGTATATACGAGTCTTGTTAATGTGTCTTAGACAACAATGCCACAAATAAGTCTCATCTGATTTACTCAGTTTGAGCTTTTTGGTTGTCATGTTATATGTTTGAGATTCATTTATATTCGAAATATAAATATTTTTATTCACATCTAATGTGTATATCTCAATATCATCTTTATAAACAAAACACCGGATGTTCTGGAACATAAAGGTATACCCGCAACGGGTTAAACTAGATATAGAGATAATGTTTCTAGTCAAACTAGGTACATTATAACAGTTTCCTAATTTAAGTACATGCCTAAATGGCTATTCCAAAACTTAGGTTCCCACAGCCAAAACATTGACTCTCATCCCGTTTTTGACTCGTAGGTCGATCTCATCTGAAGCCAGTCTTCTACTAATCAGCAGATCCTGCACATCAGTACATATGTATGTACCACATCCAGTATCAAAAATCCAATTTTTAAAACCAGTAGTGGACACGTTTATTACAATAACAAACATACCTGAAGTCGGAGCCTTGCTCGCCTTCACTTCCTTCATGTCTGCCTTGTCCATACGACAGTCACACTTCCACTGACCCTATTTGCCACAATTTAGGCAGACATCTTGGGATATGTCCTTTGTCTTCCCAAAAGACTGTGACGATTTTGCCTTTGCCCTTTTTCTTTACACCCAGAAGCCTTCGGCCAAGCCTTGGCCTTCTGGGATGTCTAAGTAAGATGCGTCTTGCGCTTCTTGCCCTTTTGGAAACTCTGGCTCTTCCTCATTGAGCATAGCCATTAACTCTCCAAGATCTTTCTCTTGGTTCATGATAAACCTGCCCCAGCATTCGGGCAGAGACTGTAAGATCAAATCTATGGAAGGCTCGGCCTCATAGGTAATGCCCAGCTAACCTAGCTATTCGATGTCAGCAATCATTTGTGAAACCTAGTGTTCGACAGATGTACCCTTTCACATACGCGAGCGAAAGAGCTCATTTTACAATTCATACTTCTGAGATCTAAGATTAGATCTGTGAAGATCCTTCAATTTCAACATCATACTATAAGGATCCAATCCTTTGTTCTGATGACAAAATTAAGGTGTCATTACATCAAGCATGACAGATTGAGCACTAAAGTTATCATTACGATGAGTCTTCTAAAGCTCATGTTCTACTATTTGCTCAACTTCGGGCTCAGGCCCGAGAGGTTTCTCTATCCAATAGAGTAACTTCTCAGCTCCCAGGACTATCCTGAGATTCATTTCCCAATTTGGAAAATTTACGCCATTAACGACATTATCGCCAATGATGATGTCCCTAACACTAATCTTTCCAGCCATCTCGATTGTAATAGTCCAAGTATTCAATCAATGATTTTGGGTACACTCAAAATGTAATGATTACAATAGTCTAACTATATAATCAACTACAAGTGGAGTAGTATGTTGTACAGTCTAACTGTTCAAAGAAATCAATATTAAATATTAGTCCAACTAATATATATTTATAACAACGATAAATAAAATAAAAGAGCGCGTATTGGCAAGTATCTAAACGAAATTGCAAATTTAATACTAGTCTTCCACTATTTTTCGGCGAGCCTCTAACCCTTTGTGGAGTACTGGGGAAACCTTATTTTCTAGGGGGCTAGAATCCCGTTAAATAACACACAACCTTGACTTTGGCCAACAAATTGTATGAAACTTAACTAGGTAGATCTCTAAGATCAATTGGATCCCATCCAATTCCTAGTCTAGTAGGTGGACCTCCAAGTCCGAAACATATATCCAATATATCTAAATATATCTAATATATTTCCTAACATTTTCCTCTGAGTCAACTAAGCCTTGGCTTTGGCTCAACAAGCTTAATGATTCTAGTTAAGCGGGACCCATTAACAGTGGGAAAGCTTCGTAATCCACATCGATGAACTAGATGTGACCTTGACTTTGGCCAATAAGTCACAACCGCCCAAGACATGCGATATAGAACAAAGCCTTCGTGGTTCAAACACATCCGCGATTGACATTGATCTTGACTTTGGCCAACAAACCAATGCCAATCTTGGATCTTGAGAGAAAACTACTCAATGGAAGGAAAAACGCTTAATATTTGATGAGGGTTTTTCGCGTAAATTGGCAACCAATTTATTATCTTTGATTAGGTCTCATCATACACCCTTAAGCATGCATTCTAAAAGCATAATAAGGCGCGAATAAATTAATAATGATATGCGGATGGATATATAACAAACTTTGTCTGTAGAACAAATCTCTCCCTTTCCTCTCTCATTGCAAGCACTATTATTAATTCTACCCAATTACATAATACTTCTAAAGAAACCTCATTTACATTTAGGGGAATTGGTGAGAAGAGAAATACAATGAGAAAACAGGTAATAGGCTGGACTCGCAGGTCCAATTTAATAAATTCTAAATTTATTACAACAATTTCAAAAATTACCCTCACCCTTCTAATATCCATCCGATATACATTATTCATACAATACATCCAAGTATTCACACATAGCATGTTATTCAATCAATCTAATCCAATTAATTAATCTTTGAATTAATGATCATCCAATGTTCAAATAACGATTTGATTTGAGTGAGTCCAACTCGTTTAAGAATAAATACTCAAAGTATGTATTCTTGAATTATATCCAACTACAATTTTAAATCCAATTTAATTTGTATTCAATACTAATTCATGTTTAATTCCAAATTAAATAATTACACTTTTAATAGTGCCTTTTAGACTTAGATTCCAAATCCAATCTTCATGGGTCTCAAAGGCCCAATTAGTATCCAATACCTTTTAATTAAAGTCCAATGGGCTTTTAATTAATTCTAAAGGCATGGGCTTTGGCCAATATGGATCCAATCCAAGATGCCAAGGCCCAATTAGGAATCACCATTTGCCATAAAATTAATTTTGGCCCATTAGGCCCAAAAGTTATATTTGGACTTTATGGAAATGATTTTGGGCCCAATTTGACCAAACTTGGCCCAACCAAGCCCATTAAGCCCAATTACAACAAATTAGCTCAATCTAATTTAAAGACTCATTTATCATTAACATAACATTCCAAAAATCACATTAATTTAATTAAAGTGTAATTAACATAATTAATCAATTAATCTAATGTTTCCAAAACACTAATTAATCCAATTAATCATGCTCAACATTTCCAATTCATATCCAACATAAATTGAAGTAAAATCAATTCTAAAACATGCTATATAGCTCACGGCAAAGGCATAGAAATTATCATGCAATTTGATTTCAATCTAATTAAATCAACATCTAACATACATTACATGCCAATTAACATATCTAATTGTCAAATTTCAAAATTAACCATGAGCAATACTAGGGCATAAATTCGGCCATGCTAAGGAATTGAGGATTTTTTATCTAATAAATTTTTATCAATTCCAACAATGTAGAAATCCAATTCAACATCATATAAACATAACCCAACCATCAATTTAGGTAAATCAAGATCCAAGCCAAAAAAATCCCAAATTATAGTATATAAACCCTAGGTTCAAATCAAGTTTAGAACTCGCTCTGATACCATTGTTAGTGTCCTAGACATGCCAAGGATCTCTAAGCGTTGATATGTGTGTGAATTTACCAAAGAAAGTTGCGGAATACTTACATTGGTCGGATTGAGATTTCAAAAATTTAGAAGGATGTAGAAGCTTCAAGCTTGTTCGTTGAGTTCTAAACTCGAGGGTGAGTTTCCCTATCACCTTAATTTTACTGCCAAAG
>SKCR01040730.1:0-59747 GCA_019454045.1 Zanthoxylum bungeanum
TCGAATCAAACAGTAGTTGGTTAATATATGAATAAGAGTTATTCCTGTATATATTAATCGAATGAGATTGTCTCGATCTATCATGCAAGTACTTGACCTACCATACGGCGGCACTTACTTGTGGGATGATATATTTCTGTGGCATAGTAATTCTCTTAGGTTTCTAATTCGTTATTCATGGTTCACGCATCATGTTTAATTTTATGCCAAATTGTTTGATGATTTTAATATGCGATGAATGTTAAATGGATGTTTATTTCATTTTTCAGCCATGGTTTCTCCGATTATTTCAATACTCTATAATGACAAATTAACGTGAGAAAACTATGTTAAGTGGAAAAGTAACATGAACACTATTCTGGTATGTGAAGACCTAAAGTTTATCCTGACCGAGGAGGGTCCTCATGAGCCAGCCAGAAATACTGACCAAGCTATGTGCAATACCTACAGAAAATGGGTCACAGCTAATGAGAAAGCTCGTTGCTACTTACTAGTAGGGATGTTTGAGGTTCTTGATGCAAAATATGAACCTATGGCTTCAACATCTCAGATGATGGAGTCATCATTGGGCAGGGCATGTTCGGGCAGCCTTCGGAGCGTCAACGTCATAAGGCCATGGTCTTAGTGATGACTGCTAGGATGAAGGATGTTACATCAATCTAAGAGCACATGTTGAGGATGATGACCAATCTCAACACTGCTGAAATCTATGGAGCTTGTATTAATGAGCGTAGCCAGGTGACCATGATTATGGAAACTCTTCCGAAGAGTTTCCTATAATTTAAAAGCAATTATGTTATGAAAAAGTTGACTTTTACTTTGACACAGCTTCTAAATGAGCCACCCTATACGAGTCAATGCTTATGGATCCTCGTTAGCCCAGTGCTGAGACAAATATTACCGAGTCTTCTTAATCTGCAAAGATGAAGAAGAATAGCTCTGGGAAGGCTAAGGCTAAACCCATGAAGAAGAAAAACAAGAAACGCTCAGAGGATGCCAAGTCCAAGGGAAAATGTTTCCACTACAACAAGAACAAGCATTGGAAAAGGAATTGTCCTAAATACCTTGCTGAGCTAAAGGAGAAAAAGGATCCAGGTAAATATGATTTTCTCGTTATCGAAACTTTATTAGTGGAGGATGATAAATCCTCATGGATTGTTGATTCTGGAGCCACCAACCAAGTTTGTTCTTCTTTGCAGCTACTTGACTCGTGGAGGGACCTTGTTGAAGGTGACTACACCATGAGGGTTGGGATAGGGGATGACGTTTCAGCAAGAGCAATGGGAGTTTCCATTTTAATTTTAAAAATAATAGTTATTTAAATTTGAACAATGTGATATTCATCTCTGATTTTCGTAGGAATTTGATTTATGTTTCTAAACTTTGGATGATAGTTATTCAGTTTCTTTTAATAGCAATTTAGTTATTATTGGTAGAAATGGATTAACTATATGCACAAGAAACTCATAAAATAACTTATATGTGTTAAGACCGTTAACACATAGGTCACTGCTCAACACTGAAAAGTTTAAGGTTGAGAAACCTAAAACTAAATGGCAAAAGATTTCTCACGATGACACATATATGTGGTATCTTAGACTTGGTCATTGACCGGCGTAAACCACACGTATAACGCAAGCGTACGTATCGTTCAAGTAGTATAAAAGTATCGATCCCACGAGGACTTAAAATCTTATCTATTAATTTTATGAGGTCAAATGATTACTATATCTGACCGGTTGTTTGATTGATTTGAAATGGCGACGATTCTAAATTTAAAGCAAGTAACTAAAATTGGTTGAAAATATATTTTGAGAAAATTCAATATTAAAACTATCTAGGGTTGTGATTTATTCCAATATTATTTAAAGATGAAGTGGTATCTTATAATTGGGTAAAATATTGATTTATTAACCTGGAACACTAAATTATGTAAAAGCCTCTTCCGATGGTCAATTACAAATATCCAATTTAACCTAATTGATCCATATGTCTATGTCAATCAAATTAACTGGATTCATTAATATTAAGTTCCAATTATAGCTACCCCCGCCCAACAGGTATATTCCTATCCTGTAAGGAAATCTATTAAAGGGTTATCTATCCTCAAGGAAGATCGTGGGTTATTGAGTCTGAGGTCTTAAACCTAAAATCCCTATGTCTAGTTCATTTTAAGTTTACCTTATCAATTTTATTAGTGGCCAGTTAATAAAAAGCATTAAGATTAAGACTCAATAAATAAATCTTTATATTACCCAAATTATAATTTAACCCTTATAAACCGGTGATATTGGATTTCATCACAACCCTAGATTACTAACTTAGTTATGACACATAGCTAGGGCTTGTAAAAACTTAAAAGACATAAATGAAAATGCTGAAAAGTAATTGCGATAAGTAAAATGCTGAAAAGAAAATTACAAATGAAATAAAATGCTAAGGCAAAAGGAATTACTTTTACTATTACTAATTTAGATATCTCCCATAAAATATATATAAACTGTGATAATATTTTACCAACCGACCAATCTGGCAGTATCCTGATTAAGTCAAATTAAGTCCAACCAGCCATATAGGTGGTAATATTTGTCCATAATCCAGCCATAAAGGCGGTACCAAAATAAATTTACCAACCGACCAATATAACGGTTTCCTTGATTAGTCAGGTTTAAACCAGATTAAATTAAATTACCAACCGACCAATATAGCGGTATTCCTTTATTAATCAGAATTTTAAATAGTAAATATATTATTTTTAAGGGAGATTAATCTAAATAGCAATAGTAAAATAATTACCTTTCACCCTAGCATAGGGAAGTTACCTCCGCATAGTGAATAGTAAAAACTGTAAAATAAAGAAAGTAAATTATTATTATTACAACGTAATTAAAATTTACAAAACTAAATTAAAAGAAATTTAGAGAGAGAAAAAACCCTAATTACATAGGATTTGGGAGAGGAAATGGTGTACTAAAACTGAAAATTCGCCCTCTATTTATAGCAAAATTTTTCACTGTTCGGGCACTGTTCGCGCGTCGCGACGCCAAGGAGTTCAGCGTCGCGACGCTGGATTCGTCGACGTGGCACAATGAGAAGGCGACACGTAGCAAGGCGGCTGACTGTACATGCGACACGTGTCAAGGCGGCTAATTCTCAATTATTGTGATGACGTCATTGATGACGTGGCGATGACGTGGCGCTGACGTGGCGTAGGCGTGTGTTGCATTTGTCGGCACAATAGGATTACGACACGTGTCAAGTTGTGATTAGCTGACGCTGACGTGGCACGTGACTCCTTTGACCTGCTGACGTGGACGATGATGTGGCATGACACGTGGCAAGGTTGACCCGTTGACCGCTGACATGGCTGATGACGAGGCGACACGTGTCAAGTCTGAGTGTCGGCAGCATATGATGATGACACGTGGCACGGCGCATGTTAGTAGATCGGCTGTGATGGTGACACGTGGCACGGCGTATTTTAGCAAAGTCAAAACTTCTCAAATTGTTGACCGTTGACCAGGCGCATGTTAGCAAATCCGGCACACGCTGGGCGTCGCGGCGCGCTGTGTTCCAGCGTCGGGACGCGCAGAAGACGAAAATATCCCTGTTGACGCATTTTTGTCCGGTTTTCCCCAAATTGCCTCCAGTGCTGTCCAAACTTTATTTATCTGCAAGATAACAATAAAACACATCAAAACGTTCATAAAACTCAAGAAACTATACAAAATATTAAGTTAAATAAGTGGGAAATAGTGATATAAATATCACTCATCACACCCCCAAACCTAACATTTTGCTAGTCCTCGAGCAAAATACAAAATAAAAATAACATAACAAAATTTAACTAAGCCACTTTCGTAGGGATCACGGTTGCATTTAGCATATGCAACAAGCCTTTAAACCCCTAGGTGTCCCTAGTGGACGAGTGTAGTCTCGTGAGGGTTTACAGCAATGATACCCACAAACATTTTACAAAAGTAAAAAGTTAGTAAAACTAATGCACACAAAAGCAAAAAGACAAGCGAAAAGAGAATAAAGAAAGTTAGTGACTAATCAGGTGAAAATTCTACTCCAAGTTATTAGTTGTTTTGTTTCTTTCTAAATTACCGAATAAGTAAATTCTCCGATTATTTTTACCATTCTCCATATACACAGCCAACAGAATATTAATCAACTCATTTTTGCCCACAACAGTCATAAGTGCAGTTGATAAGAGAGTAATATTTTTGTCCTAAAGTTCTATCAGATTTCACACCTTTTTGTAGTAATGGAATAATTTTTCTGATTTTTCTGATTTTTTCTTTGATTTTTTTCTCTATTTTTTATTTATATACAATACCTTCCATCTATGTAGCGAGCTTTGGGTCGATGGCTCCCAAACCAGTTGGCTTTAGGGCACCAGGTGTTAAGACACCCCTACGAACTTAATTACTCAGACTTCAGATATATATATATTTTTGCAGCATCTTCGATCCATGTAGCGAGCTTTGGGCCAATGACTCCCAAACCAGTTGGTTTTAGGGCACTAGGTATTAAAACACCCTTACAGACTTAATAACTCGGATCTCGGACGGTTTTTTTTTTTTTTTTTTTTTTTTTTTTTTACTCCATCACTATTTAGAGATGCTTCCTCCAATTACACTATAGCACGGAATATTACAAACTTTTCAATTTTAGCTCATGTCCGTATGTTTCCATGTAAGTTCATAATACCTGTCAACTGAACATATGAAGATCCATTTTAGTCAGTGTTAAGGAGAATTCACAAATTAAATAATTCAAAAGGAAATAAACAAAAATTAACTTGTTTTGAAATAGGTTTGAGATACGTCTCAAGAGTGGAAATTCCTTACTCGGCTATCTTTTACCAATTTCACCTTTTTAGTCAAAATAAAAACACAAAAATGCAAAATATTTTTGTAATTTTTGAAAAATTTTCAATTTTTTTGTATTTTTCGAAAAATTTTGAGCTAAAAATAAAAACAACATACAAACTAAAAACAAGGTATTAATCAACTAATTCCCTCCCCCAAACCTAAATGAGACATTGTCCCCAATGTCTTAAACAGTAGAAGAAGAGTTTAGACGATAATACCTGGTTAACTGAAATTCTACAGGAATTTAAAGGTTAAGATCCAGATTAACCCGACGTCTCTTACCACGATCGTCCCCATACCAATTTATCTTTGAAATGATAGGGTCAATTTGTGGTTCATAGGCTATGAGTTGGTCAATTAGATCTGGAGCAAGTCTGGCAGTGAAGAGGAGTTCTTTCATAGGTTTTGAAATGAACCCATTTCTCCGGGCATCATCAAGAAACACACAAAGAAAATCATAAAATCCATCAACGTTGAGTAGTCCCAGCGGTTTCTGATGTATGTTCAGGTTCGCCCAAGATAGTACAATAAAAATTTCCTCCAATGTACCCAAACCACCTGGCAAAGCAATAAAAGCATCAGCACGATTAATCATTTCTACCAAACGTTCAGACATACCTGATACGATTAGTTCCTCTCCGTTTGATGATCCAATAAGATTTGCCTCTGCCAAGGGTTTTGGGATGATTCCCAAAACATGACTGCCTCCTTCCTGTACGGCCTTTGAAACGATCCCCATTAATCCAAGATTTCCTCCGCCATATATTAAGTGCATATTCCTTGCAGCTAATACTCGACCCAACTCCTGTGCCGCTTCTATGTATTGTGGTTTAGTACCAACACTACTACCGCAAAACACACAAATGTTTTCAACTCGTCTTCTCGAAGTGGCTTCCATTTTTATGTTTTTCTTTCTTAACTCTGGATGACTTCAAATGTGCAATGATGAGTTGAATTTATAATACCTGAAAGGGGTGAGTAAAAATAGCACAAGTATCTTCCAGAGGACGTTTATTATAACAATAGATCGTGATAGTCAAAAAGGTATGGATCCTGTCGGAGAAAATAAAGAAAATAACAAAACAAATCACAATTATTAAGAAAAGACAAAGAGATATAATATGTGCAAGAAAAGTAACGGCTTGGTTGACATCTATGCGTCAGGGACAAGCTTCCCATCCAATTTTCTTATAAATTGGCAAACAGGGTCTTTTTGAGTCAGATTCCCAAGACTTAACTGTTGTCTTTCTTTTTGATATTGTGTATGTAATCTGCGAAAGTCTATGTGAACATATCCACTGGGATGCGTCTCAAGAGTCGAAGATATATCATCTAAAGACTCCTTACTCAAGCCATTCCTAATGAATTTAATTTTGTCTTCGCGATTATCAGACACCATTCCTAAAGAATGACAACGAGTATTGCAATTCCAACGTGCACATTTGTAACAAACACCCATTTGCTTAGCTCTTCGTTTCTTTGCATAGGTGCTTCTTCCAAAACCAGACAGATGTGAAATAAAAGAATCAGAGGATTCACCTGCCAATCGGACTCGTGCTTCAATTACCCAACGAATGTCATTGGGCACATCATGGATTGTTAGTAGTCTCATCCGTTCCAAGCGAGCTTTGTAAACTTTCATCAGAGATTTTTGAGGGAGAGAAGGAAATTGCTTGTGAAGATTTGCGAGAGCTTTTCCATCTTGAAATGACTTAATCTGCAAAAACTAAACACAAAATTAAATCACACCAAATCACAATATATACAAAAATTGCATGGGTTGCCTCCCTGCGAGCGCTAAGTTTAATTGTCGTCAGCTAGACGTGACTTTTCGAACGTTTATGCTGGATCTGAAAGTGTGACACTTTCTTTTTGTCGCTCAAATGATTCTCCCCAGTAGTGCTTGACACGCTGACTGTTAACTTTGAATGTGTTGTTGGTATTAGGATCAGTAACTCAACAGCTCCATATGGTAAAATCTGAGTGATCACAAATGGTCCGGACCATCTAGATTTTAACTTTCCAGGAAAAAGTTTTAACCTCGAGTTGTACAACAACACTTGCTGCCTTGGTTCCAACTGTCTGTGCACTATTTTTCGGTCATGCCATTTTTTGGTCTTTTCTTTGTATAATTTGGCATTCTCATAAGACTGTAGGCGAAATTCGTCCAATTCATTGAGTTGGTGAAGTCTTTTCTCTCCTGCAGCTTGTGAATCAAGATTCAGTTTCTTCAGTGCCCAGTACGCCTTGTGTTCAAGTTCAACTGGCAGATGGCATGCTTTCCCAAACACCAATCGATATGGGGACATACCAATGGGTGTCTTGTAAGTTGTTCGGTAGGCCCATAATGCATCATCTAGTTTTGTAGACCAGTCCCTCCTTGTTGATCCAACGGTCCTTTCTAGGATTCTTTTGATCTCCCTGTTTGAAACTTCAACCTGTCCATTTGACTGTGGATGGTAAGCTGTGGCAACTTTGTGAGTAACTCCATATTTGGATAGAAGTGCATCAAAATATCTGTTGCATAAATGTGAGCCACCATCGCTGATAATTGCCCGAGGTGTTCCAAATCGAGTGAAAATGTTCTTTTTCAGGAATTTGATCACCACTTTGGAATCATTGGATGGCAGTGCAATTGCTTCAACCCATTTGGAGACGTAGTCTACAGCAACCAGAATGTACATGTTTCCAAATGATGGAACAAATGGTCCCATGAAATCAATACCCCATACATCGAATATCTCTACTTCCAGAATGTTTTGCAACGGTCCTTCGTTTCTTCTCGAAATATTCCCTGTTCTCTGGCACCTGTCACATTGAAAAGCAAAAAGATAAGCATCTTTAAAAAGTGTGGGCCAGAACAAACCTGATTGAAGGACTTTGGCTGCAGTTTTGTTTCCACTGAAGTGTCCGTCGTATGGTGATGAATGACAGTGTTGCAAAACACTGTTGACTTCCTCCTGTGGAACACATCGTCTCAGTAATTGATCAGCACATCATTTAAACAGGTACGGTTCATCCCAGACATAGTGCTTGACTTCTTTGAAAAACTTCTTCCGTTGTTGAGTTGTCCATTCCAACGGCCATTTTCCTGATACAATATAATTAACATAGTCAGCATACCAAGGGACTTCCTGTTGTTTTATGGAAAATAATTGTTCATCTGAAAAGTTTCTTTGATTATTAGTTCTTTGTCAGCTGTTTTTTCATTCTCGAGTCTCGATAAGTGATCTGCCACCTGGTTTTCTGTTCCTTTCCTGTCTCGGATCTCTACGTCGAATTCTTGTAAAAGAAGTATCCAACGGATCAATCTAGGTTTGGCATCTTTCTTTGTGATCAGATATTTGATTGCTGAATGATCTGTATATACCACCACTTTGGGACCCAGCAGATAGGAGCGGAATTTGTCAAAAGCGTACACAACTGCTAGAAACTCCTTTTCAGTGGTTGTGTAGTTGAGTTGAGCTTCATTTAGAGTTCTGCTGGAGTAGTAAATGGTGTGGAAAATCTTTGCTTTGCGTTGTCCCAAAACTGCACCTACAGCAAAATCACTAGCATCACACATTACCTCAAATGGAAGGGTCCAATCTGGTGCTACTATGATGGGGGCAGAAATCAGCTTCTGTTTTAAGATCTCGAAAGCTTCCTGGCATTCTTTGGTGAAGTTAAAAGGCACATCCTTTTCCAGAAGATTGCAAAGAGGTTTGGCAATCTTGGAAAAGTCTTTGATAAATCTCCTGTAAAAACCTGCGTGTCCAAGAAAACTCCGAATTCCTTTTACAGATGTTGGTGGAGGTAGTTTCTCAATTGTCTCGATTTTTGCTTTGTCTACCTCGATTCCCTTTTGTGAAATCCGGTGTCCAAGAACAATGCCTTCATGTACCATGAAATGGCATTTTTCCCAATTGAGTACCAGGTTTGTATCTTCGCACCTTTGTAGTACCTGTTCCAAATTTAACAAACAATGGTCAAAAGAATCTCCAAACACAGAAAAATCATCCATAAAAACCTCCATACTCTGCTCCAGCATGTCTGAGAAAATGGCCATCATGCAACGTTGAAAAGTGGCAGGGGCATTACATAATACAAATGGCATCCTGCGGAAAGCAAAAGTACCATAGGGACATGTAAAAGTAGTTTTCTCCTGGTCTTCTGGTGCGATGGCAATCTGATTGTAACCTGAATATCCATCAAGAAAACAATAGAATTCATGTCCTGCCAGTCTATCTAACATCTGGTCAATGAATGGCAGCGGAAAATGGTCCTTTCTCGTGGCTTTGTTCAGCTTCCTGTAATCCATACATACTCTCCATCCAGTCACCGTTCTTGTTGGAATCAGCTCGTTCTTTTCATTGGTGACAACAGTAATTCCTCATTTCTTAGGTACACACTGCATAGGACTTACCCAAGTGCTGTCTGAGATGGGGTAAATGATACCAGCATCCAACCATTTGATGATTTCTTTCTTCACGACTTCCTTCATGATTGGATTGAGTCTCCGTTGATGCTCCACTGTTGGTTGTATTCATCATTCATCAGGATCTTGTGCATGCAAAATGATGGACTAATGCCTCGAATGTCTGCTATAGTCCAGCCAATGGCTCTTTTGTGTTCTCGTAACACTCTTAGTAGCTTTTCTTCCTGTTCCAATGTTAGTGAAGAAGAATAATAACAGGTAATTCAGAAGAGTTTCCAAGAAATGCATACCTGAGATGGCTCGGAAGTAACTTTAGTTCCAGCTGCGGTGGTTCTTCAATCGAAGGCTTGATTCGATCTTTCTTTGGCAGTTCCAAGCTTTCAACTGGTGGTGTTACTTTGAATCGGAATGGTTTGTCAAGGTAATTGATACATTCCAAGATTTCAGCATCTAGCTCGTTGTCTGTCATGTGGTGTGATGCAGGCTTCAAGTGTATCTGTGGGATTTAACTCAGTATTCTGAACAATATTTATCAACAACATCAACTCTGAAGCATTCTTCTTCTTCCTTTTCATCGCTTGGAAATTTCATGGCTTGGAAAACATTAAAGGTCACTTCTTGGTCCTGCACTTTCATTGTTAGTTCTCCTTTTTGCACATCAATCACAGTTTTACCTGTAGCCAAAAATGGTCTCCCAAGAATGATAGGTACTTCTTTGTCTTCTTCCATGTCAAGGATGATGAAATCTGCTGGAAGGATGAGTTTGTCAACTTTAACTAACACATTTTCCACGACTCCTCTCGGAAATGCGAGTGTTCGATCAGCAAGTTGCAAAGATACTGAGGTAGGCATTGCTTCTCCAATTTGCAGTTTCCTGTAAATAGAAAAAGGCATTAAATTAACACTGGCACCTAAATCACATAAAGCCTTACCGATGTAATGTTCTCCAATGGTGCATGGAACTGTGAAACTGCCAGGATCTTTCAACTTCGGGGGAAGTTTCCTCTGAATGATGGCGCTGCATTCTTCTGTCAAAGCTACTATTTCGTAGTCTCCCAATCTCCGTTTTCGTGAAAGAATGTCTTTCATGAATTTTACATAACTGGGCATTTGTTCCAAGGCTTCTGCAAATGGTATGTTAATGTGCAGCTTTTTGAAAATCTCCAAGAAACGAGCAAACGTTTGTCCATTTTGATTTTCTGAAGACGCTGAGGAAAAGGTGGTGGTGGAGTGATTTGTTCTGGTTCTTTTTCCTTTGCTTCTTTTTCTTCTATCTGTTTCTCGGCTTCTTTTGGAACTTCTTCTTGAGATATCTGGACTCCAACATCTTTGTTGATCTCAATACCGCTCTTTAAGGTAATGGCTTGACATTGCTCCTTCCCTCGGTTCCTTGGATTTGGTTCTGTGTTGCTGGGAAGATTACCTGGTGGTCTGTAACTCTGAGCATTGGCTAGTTGTCCGATTTGATTCTCCAGTGCTTTGATGGAAGCTGATTGACTCTGAATCATGGCTTCATATCTTTTTAATTGAGCTAGCATCTCTGCCAATACTGGTTCATTTGTCTGCTCCTGGCCTTTATTCTGTTGCTGGAATCCAGGTGGTGGATAGTTCTTTTGCCCTGAATTGTTGCTCCATGAAAAATTAGGATGATTCCTCCACCCTGGGTTAGGTGTTGGAATATGGATTGTTCCCTGTCTGTTGAAATTGTTGACATAATTCACCGTCTCTTCAAATTGGTTTGGTTCTGGTGCTCCTCCATATGGTGAACTTGTGGATCCAGTGGTGCTTTGAGTGTTGAGAGTTTCCATAAATTTGCATATCTGATCTAGCTTGGTGTTGACTGCTGTATTAGCTCCAACTTCATATATTCCTGCAATTCTTTGAATCAGATTTCTTTCTGTTGGCCACAATGAGTTGTTGTTTGCCATTTCTTCAATTAGGTCCCAGGCTTGATCTTCTCCTTTTGCCATTAAAGCTCCTCCAGCAGCAGCATCAATTGTGGTTCTCATCAGTCCAGAAAGTCCATTATAGAAAGTCTGGACTTGAAGCCATTTTGGAATCTCATGGTGAGGACATTTCCGGAGCAAATCTTTGTATCTTTCCCAAGCTTCGTACAGGGATTCTGAATCTTGCTGCACAAAGGATGTGATGTCATTCCTCAACTTTGCAGTTCTGGCTGGTGGAAAGTATTTTGCAAGGAATTTTGTGGCTAGAGCGTTCCAAGTTGTGATAGAACCTGCTGGTAATGAATGTAGCCATGCTTTTGCTCTGTCTTTCAAGGAATATGGAAAAACCCTCAGTCTCATTGCTTCTTCTGATGCTCGGTTGTAATTGAAAGTGCCGCAAACTTCCAGGAAGTTGCTAATGTGAGCATTAGGATCTTCAGTGTATTTCCTCCAAACTGAACTGTTTGCTGAATCATCTGAATGCAAGTTTTGATGTCACCCGCATTTGCTGGTAAAGGAGGAAGAAACATACAGGAAATGAGGCCATCTACCACCGGAATGGTTCTGTCTCGAATGGGTATTGGTGGTGCAATCTCCAAAGGTTCAGGTTCCATGTTGACTAAGGCTTCTTGGCCTTCTCGCCTTTCCCTTCTCAACTGTCTGATGGTTCTTTCAATTTCTGGGTCAAGCGGTCGGATTTCAAAGCTTCTGGTTCGTCTCATGAAGTGTCTGAGAACCTGAAACACAATAAAACAAAAATAATAAGTAAAAAGAAATTAGATACAAGTAACAAATTTAACCTGTAAACTATAGTAAAAGATAATTAAGTCCCCGGCAACGGCGCCAAAAACTTGACCGGCGTAAACACACACGTATAACGCAAGCGTACGTATCGTTCAAGTAGTATAAAAAGTATCGATCCCACGAGGACTTAAAATCTTATCTATTAATTTTTATGAGGTCAAATGATTACTAATATCTGACCGGTTGTTTGATTGATTTGAAATGGCGACGATTCTATTTAAAAGCAAGTAACTAAAATTGGTTGAAAATATATTTTGAGAAAATTCAATATTAAAACTATCTAGGGTTGTGATTTATTCCAATATTATTTAAAGATGAAGTGGTTATCTATAATTGGGTAAAATATTGATTTATTAACCTGGAACACTAAATTATGTAAAAGCCTCTTCCGATGGTCAATTACAAATATCCAATTTAACCTAATTGATCCATATGTCTATGTCAATCAAATTAACTGGATTCATTAATATTAAGTTCCATTATAGCTACCCCCGCCCCATAGGTATATTCCTATCCTGTAAGGAAATCTATTAAAGGGTTATCTATCCTCAAGGAAGATCGTGGGTTATTGAGTCTGAGGTCTTAAACCTAAAATCCCTATGTCTAGTTCATTTTAAGTTTACCTTATCAATTTTATTAGTGGCCAGTTAATAAAAAGCATTAAGATTAAGACTCAATAAATAAATCTTTATATTACCCAATTATAATTTAACCCTTATAAACCGGTGATATTGATTTCATCACAACCCTAGATTACTAACTTAGTTATGACACATAGCTAGGGCTTGTAAAAACTTAAAAGACATAAAATGAAAATGCTGAAAAGTAATTGCGATAAGTAAAATGCTGAAAAGAAAATTACAAATGAAATAAAATGCTAAGGCAAAATGAATTACTTTTACTATTACTAATTTAGATATCTCCCATAAAATAATATATAAACTGTGATAATATTTTACCAACCGACCAATTGGCGGTATCCTGATTAAGTCAAATTAAGTCCAACCAGCCATATAGGTGGTAATATTTGTCCATAATCCAGCCATAAAGGCGGTACCAAAATAAATTTACCAACCGACCAATATAGCGGTTTCCTTGATTAGTCAGGTTTAAACCATATTAAATTAATTACCAACCGACCAATATAGCGATATTCCTTTATAATCAAAATTTTAAATAGTAAATATATTATTTTTAAGGGAGATTAATCTAAATAGCAATAGTAAAATAATTACCTTTCACCCTAGCATAGGGAAGTTACCTCCGCATAGTGAATAGTAAAAACTGTAAAATAAAGAAAGTAAATTATTATTATTACAGAACGTAATTAAAATTTACAAAACTAATTAAAAGAAATTTAGAGAGAGAAAAACTCCCTAATTACATAGGAGTTGGGAGGGAAATGGTGTACTAAAAACTGAAAATTCGCCCTCTATTTATAGCAAAATTTTTCACTGTTCGGGCACTGTTCGCGCGTCGCGACGCCAAGCAGTTCAGCGTCGCGACGCTAGATTCGTCGACGTGGCACAATGAGAAGGCGACACGTAGCAAGGCGGCTGACTGTACATGCGACACGTGTCAAGGCGGCTAATTCTCAATTATTGTGATGACGTCATTGATGACGTGGCGATGATGTGGCGCTGACGTGGCGTAGGCGTGTGGTTGCATTTGTCGGCACAATAGGATTACGACACGTGGCGACACGTGTCAAGTTGTGATTGGCTGACGCTGACGTGGCACGTTGACTCCTTTGACCTGCTGACGTGGACGATGATGTGGCATGACACGTGGCAAGGTTGACCCGTTGACCGCTGACATGGCTGATGACGAGGCGACACGTGTCAAGTCTGAGTGTCGGCAGCATATGATGATGACACGTGGCACGGCGCATGTTAGTAGATCGGCTGTGATGGTGACACGTGGCACGGCGCATTTTAGCAAAGTCAAAACTTCTCAAATTGTTGAACGTTGACCAGGCGCATGTTAGCAAATCCGGCACACGCTGGGCGTCGCGGCGCGCTGTGTTCCAGCGTCGGGACGCGCAGAAGACGAAAATATCCCTGTTGACGCATTTTTGTCCGGTTTTCCCCCAAATTGCCTCCAGTGCTGTCCAAACTTTATTTATCTGCAAGATAACAATAAAACACATCAAAACGTTCATAAAACTCAAGAAACTATACAAAATATTAAGTTAAATAAGTGGGAAATAGTGATATAAATATCACTCATCAGTCATATCAGCCTTGACCGGATAGATAAATTGATAAAGAACGGAGTCTTAAACCAGTTAAAGCTAGGAACTTTACCAGTTGTGAATCCTGTTTAGAAGGAAAATTGACCAAGAGACCTTTTACTAGAAAAGGTATAAGAGCCAGTCAACGCATTTAGACGTTTGTGGACCGATGAATGTAAAAGCCCGAGGTGGTTATGAATACTTTGTCACATTCATTGATGCTTATTCCAGATATGGGTATGTTTACCTAATGCAGCATAAGTCATATACTTTTGAAAAGTTCAAAGAGTATCCTGCTGAGGTTGAGAACCAGCTAGGTAAAACAATAAAGACTCTACGATCAGATCGTGGAGGAGAATACATTGACAGAGATTTCGAGGAATTCTTAGTTGAGCATGGGATAGTATCCCAGCTCACAGCGCCTAGAACACCACAATAAAATATGTTAGTGTCCTAGACATGCCACGGGATCTCTAAGCGTGATTCGTGTGTGAATAATTAAAGAGAGTTGCGGAAAATACTCACAATGATCGGTTGAAGTTCAAAAACTTTTTCCATGGATGATGGAAGCTTCAAGCCTTCTTTTAGTGTTCCAAACTCATGGGTGAGTCTCCCTATCACTCATTAAAATCCTTTGAGTGCTAGCTCACATGGTTTTGCAACAAAACACAAGAAGATGAGAAGAAGAAGCTAGGCAGAATGCAGTGAGCAGAAGAGAGAATTTTGCTTTGCTGTGAATAGTGAATTCATGCCAATTTCCAAAATTGACTTAGTTTAAATACTTGAGTTGAGTGTGTGAATTGGTTTGTGTAAATGACAAGTAAACCAAGTCTTTACTCAACCTTTAACTTGCCAAATTCAACTTCATCATTAGTCTAACAATGATGAAGTCAAGTGGATCCCACCACTTATTAAATTCCAAATTTAAGTCAACTAATCCAACAAGCAACTTCACTCGGGCCCGGGTTCGTTTAATTCCAAATTAAACGAATTTTCCGTCGCGATATAATTAAATCCAATTTAATTAAATAATAATACCCAGAAAAATTATTACGAAAGTCGCTTAGGAATTAATTCCAATTAATTCATTCGTTTAAATTAAAATCCAATTTTAATTCCGCTTTGAAATCCGATTTCATTTAATTTATCCAATATATTATTTTAGCCCAAATAAATAATTAAATAGAAAAATCCAATTTCATTATTAAATATATTTTACCGATTAATTCCAAATTAATCGTGTTCTCTCTCTTCTAGTCGTAAATCCCAGATTAATTTCTCTCTCTCATAATTAATCCCAGATTAATTCTGTTCGAGTCAAATATCACCGGTGAATCTTTGGGAGGCGACCCAAGAGATCCTTGGATATGTTGGCAGTGAATACAGTCATCGGACTATCCGAACACGTGTGTACCCCGTACCACGTTCTTACCGATTTACAAGATATGGTTGGCTTCTAGCAAAGTATCGTGCCTTCCAAATTCTCCAGAAATATTCTTTTAAGGATTACAATATCTTTATGATCCAGTATCGGATGTCACATGCCAGGCCTAGGGCTGGAGTTGTGTCTGCCCCGTACGAATCATATATTGGATCACTAGTAACTAGTCTCTTTATGATCGGAAAGTCATAACCTAGTCATAATTTCCCAATGGCTATAGCACTATAGAGTACTAGTTTTGTATCCCTGCGTGATCATCATCTCCATATGACTGAAGTCATAATTCCATCTTGACATCACACCCAATACATTACGATTCTCAGTAAACCAGAAGAGGTGTACACAGAACCTGTTAAAGCTCCGGACAACCAAAACCAAAGCGTACTGATTGTCGCAAGTATTAGCGATGCAAGTCTTACGTTAAGACCATATACACCTACCCTGATTCGGATTCCCATAGACACATAGTCATACTACCAATGAGATTTCGATGGGTCTATCCAGAGCGAAACTGTTCCCGTACCATCGGCAAACAGAACCTCCTATCACACTTGCATGAGTATCCAATACCCAAATATATGAGAATTATGTCGTTAAGATTCCATAACGTGCATAAGTGTAATACTAGCCTATTCCGCATTATCGACGTCCAGTCTCGATAATACTACGACTAACGATATTTAATGATTAAACCTTACATGGATTAATACTGTCTCATATCTTATTAATCTGGTACTAATCATATGGACTTTTATCATTTATATATCCAGGTAATCCAATTACAAATGATAACAGAGCAATTTCCTTTGTCACATAGTTAATTTTGTACAAGAACACCATGTTCTTTACAAAATAGTGATGCTATGGGTCATAATTATTCAACAAAATGGTGTTGTATAAAGGAGAAATCGGACCCCACTAGACATGATGAGATCTACGTTTAGTTATAGCTCACTACCTAGTTCATTTTGGGGATATTCGTTACAACTGCAATACATATCCTTAATGTAATTCCATCTATGTCTGTTCCTAAGACTCCATTAGAGTTGTGGAGTGGTCGTAAAACTAGTTTACGACATTTCCGCATATGGGCACATCTGCTAAAGAATAAGACTACAAAGTTGGTGCCGCATTCTCAGGTGTGCCTATTGTAGGCTATCGTAAGGAGACTACAGGGGATTCTTCTATAGTTCTGAAGATAACAAAGTGTTTGTATCAAGAAATTCCATGTTTCTAGAGGAGGACTATATGAGGAAGTTCAAACCTCATAGTAAAGTGTTACTCGAGGAGTTACTTGCTGGTTCAACCAGCACACCGTCATCAACGACAGTTGACAAATACAGAGCACCTTCGACATCTAAGCGTCAGATGCAAGATCATCAGAATGATCTACCACCTAAATGTAATGGGATGGTTGTACGACAACCTGATCGCTATCTTGGAGTTGGAGAGGCACAAGTTGTTGCATCCAGTGATGGTATAGATGATCCATTGACCTATCGTAGTGCAATGGATGATTCTGATAAAGAGGAAAGACTCAAAGCCATGAACCTAGAGATGAAGTCTATGTACTCCAACTCAGTCTGGGAACTTGTAAACCAATCTGATAGGGTGAAACCCATAGGTTGCAAATGGATCTACAAGAGGAAGAGATTAGCAGATGGGAAGGTACAGACCTTCAAGGCTAGGCTAGTGTCCAAGAGTTATGCCCAGAAAGAGGGAGTTGACTCTGAGGAAACTTTCTCGCAGTAGCCATGCTCAAATCCATCCACACTATTCTCTCCATTGTCACATATTATGATTATGAAGTTTGGAAAATGGATGTCAAGACTGCATTCTTGAATGGAAATCTCGATGTAAGTATTTATATGGTACAACGAGAGGGGTTCATAGCCCAAGATCAATAGCAAAAGGTTTGCAAGCTGCAAAGGTCAATTTATGGACATAAGTAGGCATCTCGATCTTGGAATATAAGATTTGATACCACGATCAAATCTTATGATTTTGAGCAGAATGTTGATGAGCCTTGTGTATACAAGCCCATCATTGATGGGAATGTGGTTTTTCTTATTTTATACGTCGATGATATTTTACTCATTGGGAATGATGTAATGATATTATCGAACGTGAAAACCTGGCTAGCTAACCAATTCCAAATAAAAGATTTTCAAGAGGCCAGTTATGTTCTTGCGATTTAGATACTTCGGGATCGCAAGAAACGACTGCTAGCTATGTCTCAGACATCCTATATCGATAAGATCCTTGTGTGATTTGGGATGCAGAATTCCAAGAAAGGCAATTTCCTTACCGGTATGGAATTCATTTGTCAAATGAATAGACTCCTAAGACACCTCAAGTTCTTGAGGAAATGAGACATATCTGATATTGCTCAGCAGTTGGTAGTCTCATGTATGCTATGTTATGCACGAGACCGAACATCTGTTTTGCAGTGGGAGTAGTCAGTAGGTTTAAGTCGAACCCAGGATTGGATCACTAGGTGGCTGTGAAACACATTCTCAAGTATCTTAAGAGAATGAGATATTATATGCTTGTATATTCCGATGAGGATATGATCCTAAGAGATATACGGACTCTGATTTTCAGACATATGTCGATTCTAGGAAATCAACATCTGGATCAGTGTTTACCCTAGGTGGTGAGGCGATAATATGGTGACGTATAAATAAATCTTGCATTGCTGACTCCACCACGGAGGCTGATTATATAGCAGCTAAGGAAGCAGTCTGGCTCTGTAAATTCTTGGGAGATCTGGAAGTTGTTCCAGATATGGATAGACCACTCACACTTTATTTCGATAATAGTGGTGTCGTGGAAAATTCAAAAGAACCAAGAAGACATAAGAGGGGAAATCATATAGAGAGGAAATATCATTTCATCAAGGAGATAGTACAGAGAGTAGACGTTATTATACAGTGAGTAGACGTTATTATCACAAATATTGCATCCGCAATGAACCTGGCTAATCTGTTTACAAAGACCTTATCAGCTAAAGTGTTTGAAGGTCACCTAGATGGTCTAGGATTACGTGACATGTCCTATTTGCTCTAGTTCAAGTGGGAGATTGTTGGGATGTATGCCATAGAGCTGCATGTAATGTAGACGACTTTATATGTTTTGAAATAAAATGATGCATTATTTATTTATCAAAATGTTTGTTTTATTTTCGCATATTACAAATTATCTTGATTACATTAGATTACTTATATGCCTTCGGACTTAGTGTATGAGTGTCATACACAAGAGGATTTAAATCTGAAGTTAGTAATCTTAAACAGTCCATAGAGAGCAAACAAAGCGGGTACTTTGTTTATGGTTTATCTATAGCTGCGATCCATTCTATATTTGTATGGCGACCTTGATCCGGGATCATCCATGTAGAGACATGATAATAGAGGCATCTTGTATGATGTGATCATATAGGAGTGGACCCGGATGGAAAATACTTTCTTATAATATCCATTAAGTAAAGAAAATCATTTCTATCTACTAGATGGTCATATATGGATTGATCTTAATCCTGAGTGCACTACGAACTCCTGCATGGCAGGCTATATCCTTTGATGTACAAAGGTGAGGTTGGCGTAGCAGTCCCGACCAATAGCTACGTACTTTGGGGGCATGGTCTCTTGTATAGCTGGGAACATTTTACATAGATATGGAGTTCACTCCTTCTTGCGAGAAGTAGAGGAGTATCTTTCTTAAGGGTTGATTCGGTACTTGAACGGTTTGAGCGCTCAAGTCTCTCTATTACGAATAGAAAGATTAATATGCATAATGGTTATAAATAAATCATTCATTAGAGAATCAATGGTACTTAAGGTATAAATAATTTGAGGGGCATAACAGACATTATGACCCGGCTCTAATTACGAGATACTCGTGAAGGGTCAATTCATATGTAGTGACTATATCGATGGACACCAACTTGGTTCGACTTAATATATCATCTACGGCAATGAGAGTGCAACTTCGGGTTTTTAGTGGAATAACTCAGAGTTAATAATTCAGAATATTTAATTAAGAGCTTAACTAATATTTCAAGATTATTGGAGCTCGGAACCGTAGGTCCATTTGTTCTCCGTGCTAGCGCGATATACTATAGCGAATTTGGTATAATTGCATAGTCCGATTATATACTCACAAATATGTAAATATTATTAATATGATTAATAATATTATTTTGTCACACTTGAAACTTTATATTAAAAGTTAATATATGATTTTATTAAATATATGATATTTAAACAAATGTGTTAAATTATATAATATATAATTTAATGTAAGGTCAAATTAGGAATTCCAAATTTGTTTAATGTAAGGTTAAATTAGAAATTCCAATTTTTGGGTTTTGGAAACCCTTAGCATTATTTTGGAAGTTAAACCTTTTAATAAGGTATTAACTTTTTATTTTTGTAACATATATTACCTTTATTGAAAGTTAATACAATTTTTATAAAATTAATGAAAAATATATGCATTGGTCGAATATACACATGGAGAAATAGGAAGGGTTTTGTTTGTTTTGGAAATAAATAACCCTAAGTATAAAAAGAAGATTTATTTTCTTTTTGCCTAAGCCTTTCATTCTAATAATAGCCTCAATCTTCTTCTTCTCCAAATCCTCTTAAGTTATTGAGAAAAAAAAAAGAACAAAAGATAAATAAAAATAAAAT
The DNA here is from genome assembly GCA_019454045.1 of Zanthoxylum bungeanum. NCBI lineage: Eukaryota > Viridiplantae > Streptophyta > Magnoliopsida > Sapindales > Rutaceae > Zanthoxylum > Zanthoxylum bungeanum. Next base: position 20,416 of record SKCR01040730.1, read on the forward strand.
AACAAAAGTTGTTGTGTGACATTCATCTCTAAATAGTTTTGGGATTGATTTTGTGGCTTGCCCACACAAGTTTCCATTGGTAACGAGATATAGTTCGGAAGACTTTATGGTGTCGAACAAATCATCTTCTTCATCTCATTCTTGTTGTACTCGGCAGTGAGGCTTTGTCTTACTCACTGCCGCCTCTTTACTTGGTGAAACAGAACTCGGTTTGGTTTGTTTTAATCCAGTTTTTTTAGGGAATATTTTGTGGTGTTTTGGGGCTGTGTTGGGGCTGTTTTCATGAGAAAAATCAGAACTGAAACACAGCCATAGTCCATGCATTTCAGGGGCTGTTTCTGCAGTGCGTTGGGCCCGAATCGAGGTCAAACCAATCCAATTTTTGTCCGGCTATTCAGAGCTATTCATGGAATATTCCGCGGCTATTTCGGTGATGGAATTTTGTCTAAAATTGAAGCAAAATTTCAGTGGTGGTGGCAGTAACATTCGGTAATTCAAGGGAAGGGCAGAAAAAAATTTCAAGTCTGATATGTGTGCCTAAACCATTTTTGCTGTGCAAGGAAAGCGTTTTCTACAAGATAAATGTGACAAAGCAGGTATTATTCATCTTTACCATTGGGCAATACATGGATGATGTTTTATGTGATGTGATACTGATATATTCAGGACATATTCTTTTGGGCAAGCTGTGTCAGTTTGAGAAGAAGGTTGTTTACGATGGGTTCAAGAACAAGTACTCTTTTCAGCATAAGAGAAAACCCATTACCTTATACCCACTTACACCTACACAAGTCCAAGAAGATCGGGTTAAGCTGTAACTTGAGCGTGATAAAGAGAGAGAGAGGGAAAACACCACCTTGGGGAAACTAGTGAGAGTGGTGAGCTAAAGGGGGCAAAGGCCGAACCTAGTGAGAAAAACAAGGCCAAGGCCTTGAGAGCTCCCAATGGGAGTGTGAGTAAACGTGTGGGGGAAACAAAAGAGAGAGTAAAAAAAGTTTCTACATGGGTGAGGATAAAGCGAGGAAAGCTTTCAAGGCTAGCAAGCTTATGCTATTGTTAGTCTACAAGGAGCCATATGTTTACTAACACTGACCCTTTGATTTATGTGTCTATTTCATCTCTTTTGCAAGAATTCAGTGATATGGTGACATAGGACATTCCTAATGGGCTTCCACCCATTAGAGGTATTGAGCACCAAATAGGTTTTATACCTAGCGTAATCATTTCCAATAGACCAGCATGCCGAAGTAATCTCGAGGAAACGAAGGAACTTCAGAGGCAAGTGCGAAAGTTGATGGAGAAAGGGTCTGTTAGAGAAAGTATGAGTCCATGTGCGGTCATAGTTCTTCTAGTTCCTAAGAAAGATGGGAAGTGGCGAATGTGCATTGATTATCGAGTGATCAATAATATAACAGTAAAGTGTCATCACCTTAGACTAGATGACATGTTGGATGAATTGCATGGTTCCAAAATTTTTAATAAGATTGATTTAAAGAGTGAATAACATCAAATTCACATGAGAGAGGGAGATGAGTGGAAAACTGCATTTAAGACCAAGTATGGCTTGTATGAATGGTTAGTTATGTCATTTGGTCTTACAAATGCACCTACCACATTTATGAGATTGAGACATCATGTTTTGCGTGCATTTATAGGTAGGTTTGTTGTAGTTTATTTTGATGACATCTTAATTTACAGTAAAATATTAGATGAGCATGTTATGCATTTAAAACTTGTTCTTGATGTGTTAAGACATGAAACACTATATGCTAACTTTGATAAGTGCACTTTTTATATGGATAGAATTATTTTCCTTGGTTTTTTTGTAAGTGCAGATGGCATCGAAATTGATGTAGAAAAGGTAAAGGCAATTCAGGATTGCCCTGCTGCGACAACTGTGATCGAAGTCATAAGCTTCCATGGATTAGCAAGCTTCTACCGTAGATTTTTTAAAGACTTCAATAGTATTGCAGCACCACTGACTAAAGTAGTGAAGAAAAATATTGGCTTCAAATGGCGAGAAGAGCAGAAGCATGCATTCCGGGATCTTAAAATGAAGTTGTGCAGTGCACCAATTTTGGCACTACCCTTTTTTGAAAAGACATTTGAGATTTAGTGTGACGCATCCGAGATAGGAATTAAAGCGATTCTTATGTAAGAAAATTGGCCAATAGCCTACTTTAGTGAGAAGCTTAATGGAATAATTTTGAGGTACCCCACATACGACAAGGTGTTAGATGCGCTAATGGGAACCCTTGAGACTCGGCAATATTATTTGTGCCTCGAGAGTTTTTATCCATACCGATCATGATCCATTGAAGCATTTGAAGGGTCAAGGTAAGTTGAATAAGCGACATACGAAGTGGTTAGATTTTATTAAGATATTTCTATATGTAATCCGCTACAAGCAAGGTAAGGAAAATATTATCGTCGATGCACTATCGCAAAGGTATGTTTTCCTTACTTCAATGAATTCCAGGATGTTGGGATTTGATTTGATTAAGGATCTATATGCATGTGACTCTGAATTTGATGAGATTTATGTTACATGTACAAAGTCTTCATTTGGTCTATTTCACTGACAGGATGGATTGTAAGGATCAATAGGTTGTGTATTCCTGCTTGTAGTATGCGTGAATTGCTTGTGAAAGAAGCGTATGGGGGTGGTTTGATGGGGAACTTTGATATTAGAAATGTTGGGAAAATCTAAGGTCCCGAGGATCGATTATCAAGCAAGAAACATAAGTGTGAATACACGAGGAAGTTGCGGAATACTTACATCGAGCGGTTGAGCGATGCAACGAAGAATAAAAATCTTTTCTGCCCTCCTTAGAAGTCTCGGCAGTCCACTGTTTTTGTCTCCACCATTTTCGGCCATGGATCATCTCCAAGCTCCAAGATTTCGTGATGTGATTCAATGCTCACGGGTGCGGTTCCCTACCACATTCGCAAGACTCTAAAGTGTGCTAGCACTCTGGAAATTTTGCCGCAAAATCTCCTATTGCTTACTACAACTCTCGGCAAAGTGCAGTGAAAGAAGAGGAAGAAATGCCCAAAGGGCGTGAGCAAGAAAGAAGGGATGAAGAGAGAGATGTATGGTGTGTTACAAAATTGTATTAGTTATTTGTTTTCAAAAAACAAATAAACATATACCAATTTTCTTTTTCCAAAAAGTCAAGCCATAAATGCCTTCAACCACCACATCAACTATTCACATCACTCAATCAATCAAGTGACAAGTTGTCACATCACTCAAAGTGACTAATGATTTGACGCTTGATGTGGCTAATGATTTGATGCTTGATGTGACTTACGGGCCGCACTTGAATTAGAAATGCGAGTGCGCTCGCAAACACTCTCAGGCTCGGGTTCGCTAATTCCAAATTAACGAATTTTTCGTTGAGACGTAATTAAATAATTATGCCTAGCAAAATCACTATTCACGTCGCTGACGAATTAATTCTAAATTAACTCGTTCGCCCGAATTAAATTCTAATTTAATTCCGCGTCGAAATCCAATTTCGTATAATATATCATATATATTAATTTATCGATTAATTCCAAATTAATCGTTCTCTCTCTATAAATGATATTTTATCCCAGATAAAATATCTCCGTAATTAATCCCAGATTAATTTTCTATCTCATCTATTAATCCCAGATTAATAAAGTGCGAGTCATACGTCATCGGTGAATCTTCAGGAAGCGACCCATGAGATCCCCGGATATGTTGGCAGTAAATCTGGTCGTCGGACTATCCGAAATGTACGTACCTAGTACTACGTTTGTACCGATTTACAAGACAAGGTTGGCTTCTAGCAAAGCGCCATGCCTACCCAATTCTCCAAAAATATCCTTACAGGAATATGTGATCTATATCAGGCGTAGTATACGTAATATTGCGTATTTCGATCCAACATCGGATGTCACGTGCTAGGCCTGGGGCTGGAATTATGTCTTCCCCGTACGAAGCACATATCGGATCTCTGGTAACTAGTCTCTATATCGGATAAACATGACCTAGTCATTTTATCTCGATGACTGCAGTACATAAGAGAACCATTTCCGTATCCTACGTGACCATCATCTCCACTATGACTGGAGTGATACTTCCGTCTTGACATCACACCCAATACACTACGATTCTCAATATACCCAGCAGATGCGCACACAGAACCTGTTAAAGCCCTGGATGACCAAAACCAAAGTATATTGATTGTCGCAAGTATTAGCGGTGCAAGTCTCAGGTTAAGACCAAATACACTTACCCTGATTTCGGACTTCCATAGACACATAGCCATACTACCAATGGAATTTCGAGAGGGTATATCCAGAGCGAAGCTGTTATCCGTACCATCGGTAAAACACAACCTCCTACTACACTTACATGAGTATTTTATACCCCAATATATGAGAACTATGCCATTATGCCCTCACAACGCGCACAAGTGTAATACTAGTCTTTTCCGTATTATCGATGTCCAATCTTGATAATACTCTGACTAGGGATATTTAATGATTAAACCTTCGTGGATTGATACTGTCTCATATCATCTCAATCCAGGAAATAATCATATGGACCTTTCATCATTTATACATCTTGGTGATCTAATCATAAATGATAAAAGAGAAATTTCCTTTGTCACATAGTTAATTTGTACAACAACACCATGATCTGTACAAATAGTGACGCTATGGGTCATAACTGTCCAACAATCTCCCACTTGGCCTATAGCCAGTCACTCAAGTGTCTTACACCCGAACTATGCACGGTTCGCTCAAATTACTGAGAAAAGTCTTTCGTCAGCGGATTTGCATGATTATCATCTGATGCGATTTATACGATCATCACATCGCCACGATGTATGATCGAACGGATCAGATGAATAATCGAAGTATATATCTGGATTGTTGATGAGACCATTAATTCTTTAGCCTGCGATGTAGCCTAGCTCAGCTGCTAACATAATTATATCTAATCTAATTAGATTATTATCATTCCAGAAGGCTTCTATTGCTGCCTCAGCTACAGCAATAATCCACTTTTGTTGTTTATTCGGTAACAGTATCTTGCTTGAAAGATTTCCAGCTCACTGTTCCGCTATTCAAACTTTATTGTACCGTTGTTACGACTTATAATCGTTATTATCGGTTAGGAAACTTACAACGGTGAACCTAGTACTTTAAGTTCTCATTCTCCATAGTTTAAGACAACATCCTTAGATCTCTAAGATACTAAAGGATGTTCTTAACATCAATACAATGACTATCACTTGGATTGACCCGATTGTGACTCCATAAGCTCAAAGCGTATGAGACACCAGGTCGCGTACATTTATTTCAATGTACAAGTCCTTGGAGAGTATTAAAAACTTTAAATCTATCCCATTAGATCTTTATTCCTAGAATAAAGGTTTTTTCTCCCAAAAATTCTACGGAGAATTTTTCATGAAAGCCAAGCTTTCACCGATTATTTTTTGGGAATATCATTTCCAAGAAATGACATATATTATCATTATTTTACAGGACATTCACTGTCAGTGCGCTCCCACTAACCTCCTTATATACACAAGAATCATTTTCGTTTTGAATTAAATCATACACCATTATGATTACATCAAAACGATAATTCCAAGAACCCAATGCTTGCTTCAATCCATCCATGGATCGAATAACCTGCAAACCTTGTTTGCTAGTTTTGGTACGAAAAAACCGTCAGGATGTTGTAAAGATCCTCCAAAAGGTTTCCGTTAAGGAAAGCAGTTTTGGCATTCAGCTGCCATATTTCATAAATGAAACATGCAGCGTCAGCAAGAATTATCCAAATGGATTTGACATGGCAACATGTAAAAGGTTTCGTCGTGATCGACAAAATATTGATAATGATACCTTTTCGCTACAAGCCTAGCTTAGTACGCTAGTATGTTGCCTTCCATGTGTGTCTTCCTTGAAGACTTATATAGTACCAATATGCACAATGCCTTCCGGTACAACAACTAGTAGCCAAACTTGGTTGTTTACATGGAATCCACTTTTGGACTTCATGGCACTTTTCCATGTTAGGGAGTCGATACTTGTATCACTTCTTCCTCATACGTAGTCAGTTCGTATTCCTCAATAAGATTGACATCCTTTCGAGGTGAGATCAGAAACCCATACCTCCCAGGTTGTTTTCTGACTCTCTCTGATGTACGCGGTTCTTGTGTATTCGAAGATTACTGGTTTAGTTTCATCTTTGATGAACTATTTGTGTTCCATTAGGAATCGGTGCCTGGAACAGTATTACTCCGATTTTCATTGAGTTTTACTTTCCTCCCACTTACCACTGCATATAGGTATTCCTCTTAGGAAAAACGCATGGTGAGCAACAATTAAATTGTTCTCTTGTGAGTTGTATAAATACTATACTTTTGGTTTCCCTAGGATAACCAACAATTGGGCACTTATCCGATTTGGGTTCTAGTTTGGTATCATCGAAACATATGCCTAGCATACCCAAATCTTCAGGAATGAGAAACCCAGTTTTTTTCCTGTTCATATCTATTATGAATTCTGTCAAACAGATTTTTATGGAACCTTATTCTAAATAAGTTCTGCACTGTTTATGCATATCCGATGAAGGAAATGGTAGCTCAGAGCGACTCATGATTGACCTTATCATGTCCAACAAAATTCGGTTTCTCCGTTTGACAAACCGTCCAACTGACGTGTTCCGAGAGGAGTCCTCATTGAAAGAATACTATAATCTTTCAAGTATTTGAGAAACTTATTGCTTAAGTATTTTCATCATGGTCTAGCCGTGATGGTTTTATACTTTAGCCGATCTGTTTGTCTATTTCGTGTCGAAACTTTAAAAGTTTCTGATTTGTGTTTCAAATGAAACATATAACCGTAACGCGATGCCACATCCGTAAAGGTCATGAAATATTCATTTCCACCTCTATCCTAGCTAGATATGGGCCCACCAATGTCACTATGAACTAGGGCTAACAGATCGGTGGCATTTTCACTTTTACCAAGTAAAGGTGTTTTAGGCACTTTGCCTAATAAACTCGATTCGTAGACTTTATTTGAATGGAATCAAATTTGTCCTAGTACCCACTCTCCGAAAGTGTGGATATACGAGTCTTGTTTAATTTATTTCCCAGACAACAATGCCACATATAAGTCTCAACTGATGAAATCAATTTGAGCTATTTGTTTGTCATGTTATATGTTTGAGATTTATTTATATTCAAAATATAAATATTGTTATTCACATCTAATGTGTTTATCTCAATATCATCTTTATGTAATAAAACACTTTAGTGTTCTAGAATATAAAGGTATACCCGCAACGGGTTAAACCTTGATATAGAGATAATGTATCTAGTCAAACTAGTTACATTTTAACAGTTTCCTAATTTAAGTACACACTCGAAGGGTGGTTCCTAAACTTAGGTATCTACGGTTAAAACAACGACTTTCGTCCCATTTTCAATTCACTGATTAATCTCAACTGAAGTCAGTATCTTGCTTTTCAGCAGATTCTGTACACCAGTACATATTTATTTACCACATCCAGTATCTAAAATCCAATTTTAATACTAGCAGTGAACATATATTATGACAAACATATTTGAAGTCAGAGTCTTGCCCGTCTTCAATTCCTTCATGTCTGCTTTGTCCAAACGGCAGTCACGCTTCCACGATCCCGTTTGCCACAGTTTAGGTAGACATTTTGGGATATGTCATTTATCTTACCAGAAGATTATAATGATTTTGCCTTTGCCCTTTTCACACTCCAAAAGCCTTCGGCCTAGCCCTGGCCTCCTGGATGTTGAAGTAATGTGCGCCTTACGCTTATTGCCTTATTGCAAACTTTGGCTTTATCTCCTTGAGTATAGCCATTAACTCTCCAAGAGTTTACTATTGTAATTTAGTACTTCAAAGATCTAAAATAGATCTATTAAGATCCTTCAATTCCATTATCATACTATAAGGATCTAATCTTTAGTTCTGATTAAGAAATTAAGGAGTCTATTTGGCAAGCATAAATGATTAAGCACTAAAGTTATCATCACATGAATATTCCAAATATCATGCTCTACTATTTGTTTAACTCCGGGCTTAGGCATAATATGTTATTTTATCAAATAAAGTAACTTATCAATTTCCAGGACCATCCTGAAATTTTATTCCCAATTTGAAAATTAAACAATTTAAATATATTTTCCCTAGGATTATGTTTTAAATGCTAATCTTTCAATTTTATCTTGATTCTAATAGTCCAACTATCTAATCAACGATTTTAGGTACTATTTATTATAATGATTATTATAGTCCAACTATTTAATCAATTATAATTTAATAGATTAAATTCAATTATATTGATTACTATAATCCAATTATAAAATCAATTATAATTAATTAAATCAAATATATTGATTACTATCATCCAAGTATATAATCAACTATAAATGAAATAGTTTGAATACAGTCCAACTGTTTTATTAAAACAACGATTTAAATATTAGTCAAACTAACATTTAATATATTTGACGAATAATTTGATATGAGCGCGTATGGCAAGTAACTAAACGAATATTGCAAATTTAATATTTGCCTCCCAATATTTTTCGGCGAGCCTCTAACCCTCTGTCGAGTACTCAGGAAACCGTGTTTCCTAGTGGGCTAGGATCCCGTTAAATATTACACAATATTGACTTTGGCCAACAAATTGTATGATAATTAACTAGGTAGATCTCTAAGATCAATTGGATCCCATCCAATTCCTAGATCCAGTAGGTGGACATCCAAGTCCGAAACATATATCTTATATATGCCAATATATCCAATATATTGCCTAACCTTTTTCCTCTGAATCAACTAAGCCTTGGCTTTGGCACAACAAACTTAGTGATCTCAGTTAAGCGTGACCCATTGACCTTGGAAAGCTTCGTAATCAATGTCGATGGACAAGAAGTGATCTTGACTTTGGCCAAAAAATCACAACTTGGACAAGACACTGATATGGAACAAAGCTCTCGTGATTCAAAAACATCATCGACGGACAAAGACCTTGACTTTGGCCAACAAACCAATGCCAGTCTTGGATCTTGAGTAAGAATCACTCAATGGAAGGAAAAACGCTTAATATTATTGAGGGTTTTTCGCGTGCAAATTGGCAACCAATTTATTATCTTTGTCAAGGTCTCATCAGCATGCACCCTTAAACATGCATTCTAAACACATAATAAGGCGCATATAAATAAGATAATAATGATATGCAGATTGATACTTAATACATTGTTCCTAGAACAAATCTCTCCATTTCCTCTCTCCCGTTAGCACAAGTATTACTTCTACTTGTTACATAACACTTCTAAAGAAACCTCATTTACATTGAGGGGAATAGGTGAGAAGAGAAATACAAAGAGTATAAGAGGTAATAGGCTGGACACGCAGGTCCAATTAATAAATTCTAAATTTATTACTACAATTTACAAAATTTCCCCACCCATCTAATATCCATCCGATATACATTATTCATGCATCGCAACCATGTATTCACACAAGCATGTTATCAATCAATTTAATCCAATTAATTAATCTGATATATTGACCATCCAATGTTCAAACAACGATTTGATTTTGCGCGAGTCCAACTCGTTTTGCGAATAAGTACTCAAAGTACGAATTCTTGAATTAAATTAAACTACAACATTAAATCCAATTTAACTTGTATTTAATAGTAATTCATTTATTTAATTCGAAATTAAATATTACACTTATAAACGAACTTTTACGACTTAGATTCTAAATCTAACTGTTACGGGTCTTAAAGCCTGATTAACATCCAATGCTAATTTAATTAAAGTCCAATGGGCTTTTAATTAATTTCTTAAGGCATGGAATTTTGGTCAACTTGGGTCAAACCCAAAGACTAAAGCCCATTTAAGGAATCACCCTTATATGCCTAGAAACCAATTTAGGCCCATTAGGCCCAATTAAATATTAAGGTCCATTAGTCATAATTGGACTTTATGGAAATGGTTTTTGGCCCAATTGGATCCAACCAATTTAGCCTAAACCCATCTTGGTACAACCAAGCCCATTTAAGCCCAATAACAACTTTACAAGTCCAATTTCCAAAATAGGCCCAATTAATTAAATTACCAAATTCCAAATTTTATAACTTAATTAACCTAAAGTGTATTACACAATTAATCAACTAAATTAACATTTCCAAAACATCAATTCGCCTAATTAATTAGGCTTATTTACAACAAAACATGTCCAACACATTTTATCAAAAATCAAACCCATTTACATGCTTATTTAGTCTCGGCAATAAGGGCATTTTTATGTCCGATTTGAATTCAATCCAATTAAATCCAATTCAACATTACCCAATGTTTTCCAACTCATCCAATGATCAAAAATACAAAATTACCAAGGCATTTAGGGCTATGTCATTCTCGGCCAAGCCATAATTTTGGGTTAAAATTGTTCCAAATAATATTTCATGAAATTGCTCCAATCAAACTTCAATTAAACTACATTTAAGCATACTCAATCATCCAATTTCATCAAATCATGCTCAAATACATTTTACCCAATTTTAACCCTAAATTCAAGTTTCATGCTTTTACTCGCTCTAATACCATTGTTGGGAAAATATAAGGTCCCGAGGATCGATTATCAAGCAAGAAACATAAGTGTGAATACACGAGGAATTTGCGGAATACTTACATCGAGCGGTTGAGCGATGCGACGAAGACCAAAAATCTTTTCTGCCCTCCTTGGAAGTCTCGGCAGTCCACTGTTTTTGTCTCCACCATTTTCGGCCATGGATCATCTCCAAGCTCCAAGCTTTCGTGATGTGATTCCATGCTCACGGGTGCGGTTACCTATCACCTTTGCAAGACTCTAAAGTGTGCTAGCACTCCGGAAAATTTGCCGCAAAATCTTCTATTGCTTCCTACAACTCTCGGCAAAGTGCAGTGAAAGAAGAGGAAGAAATGCCCAAAGGGCGTGAGCAAGAGAGAAGAGAGGAAGAGAGAGATGTATGGTGTTTTACAAAATTGTATTAGTTATTGGTTTTCAAAAAACAAATAAACATATACCAATTTTCTTTTTCCAAAAAGTCAAGCCATAAATGCCTTCAACCACCACATCAACTATTCACATCACTCAATCAATCAAGTGATAAGTTGTCACATCACTCAAAGTGACTAATGATTTGACGCTTTATGTGACTAATGATTTGACGCTTGATGTGACTTGCGGGCCGCACTTGAATTAGAAATGCGAGTGCGCTCGCAAACACTCCCGGGCTCGGGTTCGCTAATTCCAAATTAAAGAATTTTCCGTTCCGACATAATTAAATAATTATGCCTAGCAAAATCACTATTCACGTCGCTGACGAATTCATTCTAAATTAACTCGTTCGCCCGAATTAAATTCTAAATTTAATTCCGCGTCGAAATATAATTTCGTATAATATATCGAATATATTAATTTATCGATTAATTCCAAATTAATCGTTCTCTCTATAAATGATATTTTATCCCAGATAAAATATCTCTGCAATTAATCCCAGATTAATTTTCTCTCTCATCTAATTAATCCCAAATTAATAAAGTGTGAGTCATACGTCATTGGTGAATCTTCGGGAAGCGACCCATGAGATCCTCGGATATGTTGGCAGTAAATCCGGTCGTCGGACTATCCAAACACGTACGTGCCTAGTACTACATTTGTACCGATTTACAAGACAAGGTTGGCTTCTAGCAAAGCGCCATGCCTACCCAATTCTCCAGAAATATCCTTACAGGAATATGTGATCTATATCAGGCGTAGTATACGTAGTATTGTATATTCGATCCAACATCGGATGTCACGTGCTAGGCCTGGGGCTGGAATTGTGTCTGCCCCGTACGAAGCTGATGAGCGGAAAATATATCAATATTTACCGCCCCTTTTACTTAATATTTTGTTTAGTTTCTCGGGTTTGATGAACGTTTTGATATGTTTTAGTTTATTTTGCAGATAAGATAATATTGGGACTTAATGAAATCATTTAGGACGAAATATGGGTCAAATAAGGGCAAAAAGTGGACTTGACATATTAATTTTGGAGATTGGAAACTTGAAAGGGCGTTTTAATGAAGTGCAGTTTTGGAAATTCCAGTTTTGTGCATCTATCGTATTTTGGGCATAAATATTTACTTCGATATTGGATTGAGCCGATTCAAGTTCCAGATTAAAGAAGACTCAAAGATCTACAACTTTGAAATACAAAATAATTTCCAATTCTGAAGAGTTCATCCCGAAATTGATGAACCATCCAGAAGTGTGTTCTGTGTAATTATTAAAGTCACTCTCAATCATTTTCAAAGCAAAAAATAAATTAATAAATAAATAATAAAATTATCAAATAATCACCAAACATGATAAGCGATTAATGGAGCAACTAATAATGGATTTGGTGGAGCAATTAGTGGAGCAATTAATAATTGATTTGGTGAATGATTTGATGGAGGCAAAATTTTGCATATAAATACCAAGCCTTTTCATTTGTAAAATTCATACTTTCTTCTAAGGAATTCCTTAAGAATACAAAGAAGATTGTATCTTGTTTGTTTATTTATAGCTTTCAGTAATTAATTTCCGCTTTCGCACTTTCTTTTCTTTACTTTTCAGTTTTTACTTTCCGCAATATACTTTTACGCACAATACTTTTCTTTCTTTAATTTTCAGTTTTTACTTTTCAGTAATGAGGAGGTAACTCCTTTTGCTGGGGTAAAAGGTAAAACTTTTATTACTAATATTTAGATTAATCTCCATTAATTATAATATATAAACTAGTTAAAAGCTGACTTAACGAGGATACCGCCATATTGGTCCGTTGGTAATTATTTAAATTGGTTTTAACCTGACTAAACTGGATACCGCCTGATTGGTCGGTTGGTAATTAATTATTAATTTGACTTAATCTGGATACCGCCTATATGGCTGGTTGGTAATTATCATGCAAAGTTAACATATTATATTAAGGGAGATATCTAAAATAGAAGTAATAAAAGTGGATCCTTTTACCTCAACATTTTCTTTTATTGTACTTTACTTTATTTACCTTTCAGCAATTTACTTTCAGCATTTACTTTTCAGCAATTACTTTCAGCATTTAATTTTTAGCATTTAATTTTCAGTACTTAATTTCAGCATTTACTTTCCGTCATTTACTTTTCAGCAATTTACTTTTCATTATTTTTACATTATGGCTTTTACTTTTAAGTCTTTACTAGCCCTAGTTATGTGTTAGTTATCTGAGGTTGTGATGAATTCTAATATCACCGGTTTATAAGGGGTTATTTTATAGTTTGGGTAATTTAAAGGTTTACTTATTAAGTCTTAAGCTTAATGCTTCTTGTTGTCTGATCACCAATAAGATTGATGTGGTAAATCTAAAATGAACTAGACATAGGGATTTTAGGTTTCAGCCTTAGACTTAATAGCCCACGATCTTCCTTGAGGATAGATAACCCTTTAATAGATTTCCTTACAGGATAGACATATACCTATCGAGCGGGGGTAGCCATAATTGATACTTAAACTTAATGAATCCAGATAATTTGGTTGACATAGATATATGGTTCAATTGGGTTAAACTGGGTATTTGCGTCTGACCATCGACATAGGCTTTTGCATAATTTCGTGTTCCAAGTTAGTAAACTGATTTATTACAGAACATAAAATAATCACTTCATCTTTTAAAAGATATTAGAATGATTCACAACCCTAGATCTTTGTGTCTTTTATTATTTTCCTTAGTATTTTCTTTTGTCTTTTTATTTATTTATTTATTTTGCAAAACTACAATCAACCAAATCAATCAAGCAATCATTCTCTTCACCCTCAATTAGATATTTGTAAATAAATAGATTCAATAATTAATAACAACAGTTGGAATTAAGTCCTCATGGGATCGATATTTTTATACTACTTGAACGATACATGCACTTGCGTTATACGTGTGTGTTTACGCCGGTCAAGTTTTTGGCGCCGTTGCCGGGGACTTATTTTTCTTGAGTTATTAATTTTGAAGCTATCTAATTTACTTGTATCTAATTTTCTTTATTTTTATCTATAATTTTTATCTCTTTCTTTTATTTCAGGTGGTTGAAAAATAGAACACTACTGGGAGATTGAAAGATTACGAGCTTTACTCGAAAATACACCCCAAATTGGGAGCAACAGTCCGGTTTTATGAGGCCTGTTGTCCAGTCCAACAACTATCACTAGATGCCAAAACCAAGCAATATAACATTTGCTCAACAAGACGCAATGAGGAGATGTGACATATGTAATGGTAACCACCCTAGAGATTATTGCGAATACAACTACCATCCAGGGTGGTAGAGCTATCAAGATCCTTCATGGTATGACGAGCCATCACATTTCACAGAACCATATTTTCCATCTTATCCACCATCCACCTATGATTTTCATCAAGAACCAGAACCATCAGAGGAAGATCAGTTGATTCACATGCTCAATGTTTGGCTCGAAGAACGAGAAGCTCAATTAGATACACAAATTCAGAGTCAAACAGAATCCATACAGAGAATGACAGATCAGATCAGACAATTAACAGAAAACCAGAACTTCATACCTCAAGAAGTATTATCAGATGAAACTGACAAAGCTTTCGAGTACCCAGAGATCCACAATGACACCTTAACAGAGGAGGAGGCTGACCAGTATCAAAAACCAGAGGTATCAGTTCAGGAGCCCGAACCGGCAAAGTCTCGATTTGATTTTTATTATTCTGACTCTGGTGAGGATGAAGCTGATCTATTTGTACCAACTGTACCAACAATGGAAGATCAAACTTTCAATCCTCAAAATAAAGATCTTGGAGCATGCTTTAGCATGATGTTTGATGAAGATCTACCTAAACCATCCATTCCAGTCGTATCAGAGAATGAAGACCTAATGTCAGAAACATCTTTACATACTCCGGCAGATACTTATGGAGCATGCATTTCACAGATGACGGATGAAGAGTTGAATACAGAAATTTTAAAATTCATATGTGAAGAAAATGTGGAGCAAGAAGCAGAGCAAATGGAGGAGCAAATGTCTGAACTTATTAAGGATCCAGAGCATTCAAAAGAAACATCACTGTTTTGGGGAGTACAAATCAAAGATATCACCCAGAAGCTTGACAGAATAGAACTTTCATTCAAAGTCAAGAACCATACGAGACCTCCTGATTTTATTTCTTTCTTTTCAGGAATCACTGCAGCAACAAAGATCAAAAAGGTGGCACAAACACTAAATAGGACAAAAAAATTTTCTGTTACCTTATCGTTGGAAAAGACCATTCAAAAGCAACGCTCATGGGATTGTCTTTAATCAGACATCCAAAACAACACTGAAACCTCCTTGAGAGATGGATTTCAGTCACGTCTGGCTGAAGACGAAAAATTTAGCGCTAGCAGGGAGGCAACCCATGCAATTTGTTGTAATTTCTATTTTTATATTTTGTGTATACATGTTGAGAGTTTTTAATTTTGTGTGTTATTTTGTAGGGAAAAGCTCAACCAAAGCATAAGACAGAAGGAATGGTGTTTGGAAAAGATAAGAGATAATTCTTTAGAGATGGCTGAGTAAGGAATGGATTCTTGAGACGCATCCTAATGAATTTATACTAAGCGAGTGGAGTATTGCGTACACAATTCCGTTGCCTTAATAATTGTTTTGATTTTCTTTTCTTTTGTTATTTTCTTTTGTTATTTTCTTTTATAGACAAGATCCAGACTTTTTGACCTTTCACGATTCATTTTGTTGTTTAGCTAACAAGCTTCCTTTGGAAGATATTAGTGCTATTATTACTCACCTGTTTCAGGTACTATAAATTCAGCTCGTCATTGCACTTTGGAAGGCATACAGATTTAAGAAAGAAATATATAAAAATGGAAGCCACTTCAAGAAGACGAGTTGAAAACATCTGTGTGTTTTGCGGTAGTAGTGTTGGTGTTAAGCCACAATACATAGAAGCAGAACAGGAATTGGGTCGAGTCTTAGCTGCAAGGAATATGCACTTAATATATGGCGGAGGCAATCTTGGACTAATGTGGATCATTTTCAAAGGCTATACAGGAGGGGGCAGTCACGTTTTGGGAATCATCCGAAAACCCTTGGTAGAGGAAAATCTTATCGGATCATCAAACGGAGAGGAACTGATCGTGCCAGGTATGTCTGAATGACTGGTAGAAATGATTAACCGTGCTGATGCTTTTATCGCTTTGCCAGGTGGCTTGGGCATATTGGAGGAAATTTTTATAGTTCTATCTTGGGCGAACCTGAACATACACCATAAACCGCTTGGACTGCTTAACGTTGATGGATTTTATGATTTTCTTTGTGTGTTTCTTGATGATGCTCGGAGAAATGGGTTCGTGTCGAAACCTTTAAAAGAACTCATTTTTACTGCCAGAACTGCTCCGGATCTAATAGACCAACTCTTAGCCTATTAACCACAAATTGACCTTGTCCTTTCAAAGATAAATTGGTCCGAGGACGATCGTGGTAAGAGGCGTCATGTTAATCTGGATCTTAACCTTTAATCTCCTGTAGAATTTCAGCTAACCAGGTATTATCTTCTAAACTCTTCTTCTACTTCTTAAGACATTGGGGACAATGCCTCATTTAGGTTTGGGGGAGGAATTAGTTGATCAGTACCTTGTTTTTAGTTTGTGTTATTTTTATTTTTAGTCCTAAATTTTTTCGAAAAAAAAAAATTTGAAAAATTTTCAAAAATTACAAAAATATTTTGCGTTTTTATGTTTTTATTTTGACAAAAAAGGTGAAATTGGTAAGAGATAACTGAGTAAGGAGTTTCCACTCCTGAGACGTATCTCAAACCTATTTCGGAATAAGTTAATTTTTGTTTATTTCTTTTTGAATTATTTAATTTGTAAATTCTCCATAAAACTGACGAAAATGGATCTTCATATGCTCAGTTAGAAGATATTATCAACATACATATAACATACGGACATGAGCTAAAATTGAAAAGTTTGTAATATTCAGTGCTCTATTTTAATTGGATGAAGCATCTCAAAAAGTGATGGAGTAAAAAAAAACATCTGAGATCCGAGTTATTAAGTCTGTAAGGGTGTTTTAACATCTAGTGCCCTAAAACCAACTAGTTTGGGAGTCACTGGCCCAAAGCTCGCTACATGGATCAAAGATGCTGCAAAAATATCTGAAGTCTGAGTAATTAAGTCCTTAGGGGTGTCTTAACACCTGGTGCTTTAAAGCCAACTGGTTTGGGAGCCACTGACCCAACACTCGTTACATAGATGGAAGATATTATATATAAATAAAAAATAGAAAAAAAAAATCAAAGAAAAAATCAGAAAAATCAGAAAAATTATTCCATTGCTACAAAAAGGTGTGAAATCTGATAGAACTTTAGGAGAAAAATCTTACTCTCTTATCAACTGCACTTGTGACTGTTGTGGGCAAAAATGAGTTATTTAATATTATGTTGGCTGTGTATATGAAGAATGGTAAATATAATCGGAGAATTTACTTATTCAGTAATTTAGAAGGAAAGAAAACAACTAGTAACTTGGAGTAGAAGTTTCACCTGATTAGTCACTAACGTCTTTATTCTATTTTCGCTTGTCTTTTTGTTTTTGTGTGCATTAGTTTCACTACATTTTTACTTTTGTAAAATGTTTGTGGGTATCATTGCTATAAGCCCTCACGAGACTATAAATCGTCCACTAGGGACACCTAGGGGTTTAAAGGCTTGTTGCATATGCTAAATGTAACCGTGATCCCTACGAAAGTGGCTTAGTTTAATTTTAATTTATTATTGCATTTTATTTTGTTGTTTTGCTCGATGATTAGTAAAATGTTAGGTTTATGGGTGTGATGAGCAGAAAATATATCAATATTTACCGCACTTTTTACTTAATATTTTGTATAGTTTCTCGAGTTTTATGAACATTTTGATGTATTTTAGTTTATTTTGCATATAAAATAAAATCGGGACTTAATGGAATCAATTATGACAAAATGTGGAACAAATAAGGGCAAAAACTGGACTTGACATATTAATTTTGGAGATTGGAAACTTGAAAGTGCGTTTTAACGAAGTGCAGTTTTGGAAATTCCAGTTTTGTGCATCTATCGTATGTTGGGCATAACATTTTACTCCGATATCGGATTGAGCCGATTTAAGTACCAGATTAAAGAAGACTCAAAGATCTACAGCTTTGAAAGACAAAATAATTTCGAATTTTGAAGATTTCAAGCCCGAAATTGATGAACCATCCAGAAGTGTGTTGTGTGTAATTATTAAAGTCACTTTCAATCATTTTCAAAAAAAAAAATAAATTAATAAATAAATAATAAAAATTATCAAATCATCACCAAACATGATAAGAGATTAGTGGAGCAATTAATAATGGATTTGGTGGAGCAATTAGTGGAGCAATTAATAATTGATTTGGTGGATGATTAGATGGAGGCAAAATTTTGCCTATAAATACCAAGCCATTTCATTTGTAAAATTCATACTTTCTTCTAAGGAACTCCTTAAGAATACTAAGAAGATTGTATCTTGTTTGTTTATTTATAGCTTTCAGTAATTAATTTCCGCTTTCGCACTTTCTTTTCTTTACTTTTCAGTTTTTACTTTCTGTAATTTACTTTTACGCACAGTACTTTTCTTTCTTTAATTTTCAGTTTTTACTTTTGAGTAATGAGCAGGTAACTCCCCTTTGCTGGGGTAAAAGGTAAAACTTTTATTACTAATATTTAGATTAATCTCCATTAATTATAATATATAAATTAGTTAAAACCTGACTTAACGAGGATACCGCCATATCGGTCGGTTGGTAATTATTTAAATTGGTTTTAACCTGACTAAACTGGATACCACCTGATTGGTCAGTTGGTAATTAATTATTAATTTAACTTAATCTGGATACCGCCTATATGGCTGGTTGGTAATTATCATGCAAAGTTAATATATTATATTAAGGGAGATATCTAAAATAGAAGTAATAAAAGTACATCCTTTTACCTCAGCATTTTCTTTTATTGTACTTTTACTTTATTTACTTTTCAGCAATTTACTTTTCAGCATTTACTTTTCCGCAATTTACTTTTCAGCAATTTACCTTCAGCATTTACTTTTTAGCATTTAATTTTCAGTATTTAATTTTCAGTATTTACATTCCGTCATTTACTTTTCAGCAATTTACTTTTCATCATCTTTACTTTATGTCTTTTACTTTTAAGTCTTTACTAGCCCTAGTTATGTGTTAGTTATATGGGGTTGTGATGAATTCTAATATCACCGGTTTATAAGGGGTTATTTTATAGTTTGGGTAATTTAAAGCTTTACTTATTAAGTCTTAAACTTAATGCTTCTTGTTGTCTGATCACCAATAAGATTGATGTGGTAAATCTAAAATGAACTAGACATAGGGATTTTAGGTTTCAGCCTTAGACTTAATAGCCCACGATCTTCCTTGAGGATAGATAACCCTTTAATAGATTTCCTTACAGGATAGACATATACCTGTCGGGCGGGGGTAGCCATAATTGGAAATTAAACTTAATGAATCCAGATAATTTGGTTGACATAGATATATGGTTCAATTGGGTTAAACTGGGTATTTGCGTCTGACCATCGACAAGGCTTTTGCATAATTTCGTGTTCCAGGTTAGTAAACTGATTTATTACACAAACATAAAATAATCACTTCATCTTTTAAAAGATATTAGAATGATTCACAACCCTAGATCTTTGCGTCTTTTGTTATTTTCCTTAGTATTTTCTTTTTTCTTTTTATTTATTTATTTTACAAAACTACAATCAACCAAATCAATCAAGCAATCATTCTCTTCACCCTCAATTAGATATTTGTAAATAAATAGATTCAATAATTAATAACAACAGTAGGAATTAAGTCCTCGTGGGATCGATATTTTTATACTACTTGAACGATACGTGCTCTTGCGTTATACGTGTGTGTTTACGCCGGTCAGAAGCACATATCGGATCTCTGGTAACTAGTCTTCATATTGGATAAACATGACCTAGTCATTTTATCCTGATTACTGCAGTACATAAGAGAACCAGTTCCGTATCCTACGTGACCATCATCTCCACTATGACTGGAGTGATACTTCCGTCTTGACATCACACCCAATACACTACGATTTTCAATATACCCAGCAGAGGCGCACACAAAACCTGTTAAAGCCCTGGACGACAAAAACCAAAGTATATTGATTGTCGCAAGTATTAGCGGTGCAAGTCTCAGGTTAAGACCAAATACACTACCCTGATTTCGGATTTCCATAGACACATAGTCATACTACCAATGGAATTCCGAGGGGTCTATCCAGAGCGAAGCTATTTTCCGTACCATCGGTAAAACACAACCTCTTACTACACTTGCATGAGTATCCTATACCCAAATATATGAGAAATATGATGTTATGCCCTCACAACGCGCACAAGTGTAATACTAGTCTTTTCCGCATTATCGATGTCCAATCTCGATAATACTCTTACTATGGGTATTTAATGATTAAACCTTCATGGATTGATACTGTCTCATATCATCTCAATCCAGGAATAATCATATGGACCTTTCATCATTTATACATCTTGGTGATCTAATCACAAATGATAAAAGAGCAATTTCCTTTGTCACATAGTTAATTTGTACAACAACACCATGATCTGTACAAATAGTGACGTTATGGGTCATAACTGTCCAACAAGTAAGACATTAGTTGTTTTGCATGAGCATTTTTATTGGCCTCGAATGAAACGTGATGTTAAGCGCATTTGTGATAGTTGTATAACATGTAAACAAGCTAAATCTAAATTGATGCCTCATGGGTTGTATACTCTTTTGCCTGTACCTAGTGAACCTTGGGATGATATATCTATGGATTTTATATTAGGTTTTCACAGGAAAACTAGAGGTAGGGGTTTTATATTTGTTGTAGTTGATAGGTTTAACAAGATGGCACATTTCATAGCATGTCATAAAACTGATGATGCCACAAACATAGCTGATTTATTTTCAAAGACATTGTGCGACTCTATGGTATACCTAGGAATATTATATTAGGTAGAGATGTTAAGTTCCTTCGCCATGTCTGGAAAGTATTATGGGCTAAATTGGGCACTAAGTTGTTATCTTCTATCACTTGTCACCCACAGACAGATGAATAAACAGAAGTAGTTAATATAATTTATCACAAATATTGCGCACTGTAGTTGGTAAAAATTAAAATCTATGGAAAAATGTTTACCATTTATATATCCTTACATTTAGCTATGGTATTTATTTGTAGTATGACACTGCACACCTCTGTGAGTCTTTCCTCCTTGACAGTGCTGCCTATGAATGAAGTTGCCGTTCTTCTTTGTATTTATTCCTCCGTATATTCCTCTAATTCTTTCTTTGACATTAGCCTAGTCAAGAATGGAGGCTTTTGGTTCATAGTCCAACCTAGTTCTCTTGGGCTCTTACTTTGTTGGTGTGAAAGTGATGGTTGGCTCAACTTCTTAGGCTTCCTCATTGCTAACTTAGATGACATTGTAGAATTCTTTCCATGCTTTCCTGGGGTTTTCTTTTTGTTACTTGGGAAAGCACACTGTGTTCTTCGGCTTTAATTAAGGACTAGCTATCCTATTTGGGTTTCCAATGTTCTTATGATTATTGTCTGGCTTTGAAAAATAGCCTCATTTTGGCCTTTTTAACATCTCTGAGAGCAATTCCTCTAAACCTGACTGCTGTTGAATATGTGATCTATCTTGTGGTCCTCCCTGAAATGAAACAAGGCACACTCGGAGCACTAAGGGACACGACCAACATCAATATAGAACCATTGCAAGTACCAACAGAGACAATCACAAGACAGAAGGCCAAGAGGATCAGAGAAGTAATAGCAGGACTAGATCAGAGTGTTATTGCCGATTTCAACAGACGAGTTAGAGGCACATCATAGACGCATGTGGGCTTCAATGAAGAGAGACCTAAGCTACTTCACTTGGCCCAAATCAATTCAGAATGAAGCTTCACAAACCTTTTGAAGACAATGACATTTTTAGATGATTTTGGCATATTTTCAGCCTATATGTAATTTGGCCTAACCTATACCTTTTATGTTAAGATAGTTTTGAGATCTTTTAGTAATTTCACCTTGAGGATATTTTTTTTCCATTCACGCCCTTTAGGGCTTTAGCTTGTAACCAATTAAAACTTGTTTCCTTCTTTTTTAATGGATGATTCACGGTGTTTTCATAAACTTTGAAGCTCTTAATCTTATGGCCATGGCCGAATATCTTGTGAGGGAGGGATTCCCATTTTCAAGTTCGAATCGACTTATCTAAGTTTAGCAAGCTTAGTGGCATCTTCATTGCTAGCAAAACACACTTATTTCATGTTTTTAAGTTATCGTAGGCAAGCACTACAAGAATTAGACCATTTAGCGTCGAATTATTTCGACGCCATAAGCGGCGGTTTCGAAGCAAAAGACATTTAGCGTCGAAAAAATTAGAAGCAAAAAATGGACGATAAACTGTCGATGAAAATCACTTTTAGCGTCGAAATAATTAAATGCGACGCTAAAAAACAGTATTCTGCGTCCAATTTTTTTCGACGCTAAAAGTAAATTTTCCGACGCTATATTTTATATTTCGCGACGAAATAATTCGACGCAAAAATTCAAACTTTTAGCTTCGAAAATTGTCGACGCTAAAGTATATTAAAAAAGTATTATATGTAAACTTACAGCGACCATTTTTTACTATTACCGTCGAAATATTCGACGCTAAAAGTTTGAATTTTAGCGTCGAATTTTGTCGACGCTAACATATATTAAAAAATTATTATATGTACGCTTACATCGGCCATTTTTTATACTATATGCGTCGAGATATTCGACGCTAAAAGTAAAAAATTTATTTTTTTAAAAATTAGTAATTTACTTATTTTTTGCTTTAAAATATTTAATTTAGTTGAAAAAAATGTAATTAATAAAAAAATGACAAAATATTATATTGAAATTTGTTTTAGAAAAAAGAAATATTATATTAAATCTATTTGTTCAAAATATTTATACAAAACCAAATATAAAATTAATTGCTACTGTGATGGGGGACGCTCGAGCCCGATGCACCATGACTCATTGAGGCCTCGAACATCTGACGGAAAGCCAGCAGTTGCTGTTCCAACTGCTCCATCTTCTTCTCGTGGTCCATCATCTTCTTCTCGTGGTCCACCGTGACCTGTTGTAGCTTCTCATTAGTCTGCTGCAGCTCGTCTTTGGTGGTGACTAACTCGTCTCGAAGGGAGACATTGTCCAAATTACCACTATTGCGTGCAGATGACATTGGCTTCTTACGAGTGCCAAGACCAACGTTGTAAGCTGTCTGATTCTTGAAAACCAATTGCGATAGCTGCTCATCTGGTATGGGGTCGGACCCTGTCTCCTGAGTTTGATGTTGGAGTTCCATCATTTCGTTCTGTTTCAAAAAATAAGTTAATATTAGAATTTGAGAAAAAAAATTAACATATATAATATTAATTATTTTATTTTAAAAACTAAAACTTACATAACAGCGTTCGGCTTCTTCATTTATCCATCTGTTTCTTTCATTGTAATGCGTCACACGGAAAAAATCTGGAAATGATTGCACCTCACCTGTGCTACTCTGTTATAAACATAAAATAAATTCAATATTATTCCAGATTAGTAAAAACAATTAACTGTTAAATTTTACGTTAGGATATATTTACCTCAGAATGTTCGGCACGATGTTGGATAAATGGCTTCGAACCTCCACGGTGGTTAAAACGCAAGTGACTTCGATTTTCCGCATTTGCGTGACATTTATCCTGTATTTACCAACAATGTAAGTACCGAAAACAAAGACAATTATAAATTTCCGTTTATTTCAAAATTTACCTCGTGTTTTTTGCTAGACCAAAGCTCACATAAGAATGTCCAATCTTGTTCCTCTATAAAATCAGGCTTGTGTTGTGGAGCATTTGAAGGTCCATGTTCGTCGAATATTGGTTTCAGGACTTTTGCTCTATAATCTTTATAACTTTTCCCCATGTGGTAGTCAATATATTGTTGGACATCCTTGGGTCAGATCGAAGTCGAACCATTCCTACATGAAAATTCGAGTAAAAATAAGTATAAAATAAAAATGTTAAATAACAAACAATATCGAAAACTTACAAGTAGCGAAGGGAATAGCTGGTTCATTTTCGTCTCCCACGGTATCTTTCTCCAAGATACGTAGTTTTGGGGAGCTTCATATCGAGCTGTAGCTCCTATGGCTGTATTAAACGCTGAATTATGTTGTCCGACTTGAGTGTGTCCATCATCTGATATCTCTATCCGGATACGGCCGTGAGCCTTAACGTACTTAGCCAACCCCAGGCCACGGGTGCGTCCTCGACCCTTCACTGTACTTGACTCACCTGTGCTAGCAGAGAAATCACCAGGGCCAGTTGCCCTTGCTGATGTAGATGGAGTCGCGGTAGCCCGTTTGCGATTGCCCGGTGCCATCTGTAAAAACCCGCCGCATTAGCGTCATCAAATTCCAAAGTTCTTATACATATACATACATATCCATACAAGTCAATACAACTTAACAAAAGCGCTTATAACATCGAATGCTCACTTTCGTTTTCAAATTCATTCATTCATTTATTCATTTCATATATGCATTCATTATTCAAATAACCAATGCATCACAAGCCACACAAAGCGAGTCAATCATATGTCCATAAGCAAAGTCCTCATTAACACTCTTCCCTTGCGGCATATCCTCCGCAATCATAAAAACTTCATTGAAATACCCTTCTCTACACAAAGAATCGACAAGATTAGCAAACACCGCACTATTCACAGACAAGTCAACCTCCTCCTTCATCCTCTCCCAAAGCTTGCCCATCAACTCATTACCACGCTCAACATCACGTGCCCTTATAGCACCACGAATCAAGACACTATACGTGAGAGAGTTGGGCAGAACATCACACTCACATATTTCAGCAAACACCTTATATGCAGCAGCCATTTCACCAATTCCAGAATATCCACAAATCAAAGTAGTGTAAGAAACAACATTAGGCACATGCCCTCTACTCTTCATATCAAAAAAAACAATTTATGAGCATTACTAACACACGAAAAACCACATAATTGATCCATCAAACAGTTATAATTAACCAAAGAGGGCACAAATTCAGACTTAACATTATATAACAGCCTATAACATGCAATGTATCAAGTGGGTTTTTGGAGCCAAATGTCTTTCATTTAGCGTCGACTATTGTATTTCGACGCTAGATGTCTTACATTTAGCATCGACTATTGTATTTCGACGCTAGATGTCTTACATTTAGCGTCGACTAGTTTATTTCGACGCTAAATGTCTACCATTAAAAATAATAATTAAAAACAAATATATCATAGTTATACTATTAATCATTACGTTAATATTTCAACCATATCTAAAGAGTAATTAAAATCAAGAACCATACATTAATCCATAAAATTATTCATCAATCACAAAATACTGTAACTTCATAATTAATCACTATTATCGTCGGTATTTGAGGATTCGTGACTGGAATCGAAGTCATCTTCAGTGTCAAATTGTTCTTCACTTGCTACTTCAACGCTCACTTCAGAATGAGGAATTAGCTCAACGTCTGTACTAGCTCGAGTTAATGTGATATTTTCAGCAACGTTGACAGTTGGTCCAAAAAATATCTGTTCAGGAACTTCAAAATTGCCGGAGACTTCTTGTGTTTCATCTGATATGTCAACTCTATCTTTCTCATGTGTGTCCCAAATGGCCCTATGTTGTAACTTTTCTACCACCATCCATCCAGTTCCTAACTTAGGATCAGGTATATATATCACTGAACGTGCTTGCGTACAAAAAATGTATGGATCATTCTTATACCAACAACGTTGAACATTAATTGACGTGAGATGATTACTAACTTGAATTATCCTCTTTCTGGCATTTGTGTCAAACCACTTACATTGGAATAGCACAATATGTCATTTGGGTCGATATATCAACTCAATGACCGATTGCAATACGCCGTATAAGTCAATTACATCTGAGCCGTGTTCTCCTTGGACTACAATTCCAGAATTTTGAGTCACATGAGTAACATCTCGCTGTTCGGTATGAAATCTAACTCCGTTGACAATACATCCACTGTACTCATAAGCCTGCTTTTGAGGCCCATAAGCCAAAGAAACCAACGAGGATTGCGAGTCCAATTGACCATTTTGCACTTGATTAATAATCTGACATTGAAATATATGTGTTAATATAACAAACTGAAATGTCTAATGTTAGGATCAAAATAAATATAAAATATTCTAACTTACAGTTGTCTCAAACCATTTAGGAAATTCTTTTTTGTGGGTTTCATCAACATTATGGTCACCATCATATTGTAGCATTGTTAGATGTTGCCTACAATAAATTATCACGGTTAATGTATGGAAAAAATACAGTAATGATGCACCAGAAAAACTTACGTTAAATACGGTTGCACTTCATCACAATTACTCAATATAAACCAATGCGCACGTTGAACTTCCTGAAGGGTTAGTAATTTGACACCTACTGCCCCAAATGGTCTGTAATTTTGACGGAACACTGTGATCTCTTGGTTATTACTTGCATCTCCATCATAGTTTCGTGGCCGACGATTAAAATGAGTTTCAATATTCTGCATGTACATCGAAAAAAATGTTATTGCTTCACTTATTATAACAGCTTCAGCTATTGAACCTTCAGGGCGTGCCTTGTTTTTCACATATTTTTTGTAATCTCCCAAAGCTCTGCAGATATGACAACAAGTTTGCATTAAGACTAAATTCTATGCACATAAAAACGGTTACAAATTTTCTTATATAAAACTGTATATATATATATATATATATATAGTACCTCTCAATGGGATACATCCATCTGTAATGGACAAGATCTCCCTTTCTAGCTTCAGCCGGTAAATGCACAGCCAGATATACCATGACATCAAAGAAAGCGGGTGGCAAAATTTACTCAAGCTTGCATAGGATTATCACGATTCCTCGCTCAAGGTCGTCAATAACAGATGTGCTTAATGTCCTCTGACACAATGTTTAAAGAAGCCACATAGATCAAGTACGAGAGGCGACTTGTAAATGCAATTCACTGCGAATTCTAAGATCTTGTAGGTCCAATCTAGCATTTACAGTGTCATTTGTCTTACCAGGAATATTGAATAGTGTACCCACTAAACTCTCACAAAATTTTTCTCTATATGCATTACATCCAAATTATGTCGCAAACTCAGAGTCCCCAAATATTCTAACTCAAAGAAAATACTTTTTCCTGTCCAATTCAACTCTTCAGGTAACCGTTTTCGATTTTTATCTCTATTATTATGATGTTTACCTGGTGTGCTGTCTTTGAGATATTGATGTGGCAAAGTATGTCAAATGCAGACAATCGACTGGGCTTACTCTGAGGTTCATGTTGCCCGTTAAATAATTTACTCCTCCGCCAAGGATGACTCGACTCAATAAATCTCATGTGCCCCGTGTATCCGATTTTATTCCGTAATCGTTGCGAAGGTGTATGATCCGCACAAATTGGACATGCCATGTATCCCTTAGTGCTCCATCCAGATAATGAACCATAGGCTGGAAAATCATTAATGGTCCATAATTATGCGGCATGCATCTGAAAATACTGCTCTGAAGCTGCATCATAGGTATGCACACCCACATTCCATAATATTTGTAACTCCTCGATCAATGGTCTCAAGTAAATATTATATCTTTACCAGGTGAACGTGGACCAGGGATAAGCAATGACATAAACAT
This sequence comes from Zanthoxylum bungeanum, assembly GCA_019454045.1. Lineage (NCBI taxonomy): Eukaryota > Viridiplantae > Streptophyta > Magnoliopsida > Sapindales > Rutaceae > Zanthoxylum > Zanthoxylum bungeanum. The sequence continues at coordinate 48,373 of SKCR01040730.1, forward strand.
GAACGGATCCTTCATACATTTCCATGGAGGTAAGTTATATGGAATGACAATAACGGGCCAGATGCTATAAGAGTTGTACATATTCCCAAATGGGTTTAAAACCATCAGAGGCAAAACCTGACCTAACATTACGGGGGTCCTCAGCGAAACGGGGGTACATGTCATCAAATTCCTTCCATTCGGTTTCGTCCGCAGGATGTCTAAGTATGCCTCCGCACCGATCCTCTTTTCATGATGCCACATCATATCAGTCGCTGTGTGTCGTGACATGAACAATCTCTGCAGCCTGGGCGTTAAAGGGAAATATCACAATATATTTTGAGGCACTTTCTTCCCCATACCACGGACTTTGTACCGACTTTCACCACATATCGGAAAATGTTCAAGTGATTCATACTCGGCACGAAATAATACACATCAAACTTACAAGCATGAATGGATTCATACCCCATTCCCAGATCACACAACATTTTCTTTGCCTCGTAGTACGACTTAGGCAATTCGCTTCCAACCGGTAACATTTGGGCCAGTAACTCTAACATCATATCGATACTTTTGTTGGTCATTCTGTTGATCACTTTAATGTGTAATAATTTCACAACGAAATTCAAGATCGACATTCCAGCACCTTCGAATGGAATGTTTTTTGCCTCATCAAGTAGTTCACTAAATAAATTTTGATCATTTCCACTTAACACTGGCATGTCACCACTAACACTATGACCAAGTTGTGGACCTTGTAAGTCATGCAAAATATCGGTGATCTCATCATTTGCAGGTTGAATGTAACTACTACTCCCTTCGCCGACATCAAAAAACTGTGACTGAGAATGATACTGCTCACCATGATAAATCCACGTACGGTAAGTTGGTGATATTCATGGCATGTATAAATGATTATGAACTTCATCTAACCGCTTCATTTTCCTATTCAAACAATTTGCACATGGACAACGAACACGACCTTCTGCATCAATGTGTTGCTTTGCGACTTCCATAAACTCAGACACTCCATTACGATATTCAACACTCAATCTATCCAGAGAGCTCATCCAATTTCAATCCATTTCAGCAGAATACCTAAATATAATAATATAATTATTAGATATCATTTTACAGTAATCAACATTACTAATTCAGTAATATTTTATTTAAGCATATATATATATATATATATATATATATATATATTTGGTTGATAAATTAAATAGTTTACAAAAAATTTATATTTTATTAATTAATATACTTACTCTACATATATGAATCATAAATCACTAACAAACAACATATAAACAACATATATAATCATAAAAATTGAAAATAATAAAGAAATATGAAAGAAGAATTACCTTATCGGAAATTGATTACATTTTATTGAAAATTTTTAGGAGAGATGTGAGGCTGTAGAGGAGAAATTCTCAGATTTCAGAGGATGAAAATGAAGAGAATGAGAGAAAAAACAGAGGGGGAGAAGGGTTGGTGACAATCTGCATTTTAATCTATATTTAGCGTCGAATATTCAAATTCGACGCTAATTGTTGCCGTTTTTAGCGTCGAAACCGTTTTTTCGACGCTAAATATCAAAAAATTAGCGTCGAATTTAATTTAGACGCGAAAGAATCAAGGATTTGTCGGTGGAAACTTCATAAACCTTTAGCGACGATATATGTTCGACGCTAAGAGTATATTTGTGGCGTCGACTCCGTTTTTTGACGCTAAAAGTGTAATATTTGGCGCCAAAAATTATTGCAATAATAGAATTATTCAGCGTCGAATATTATTCGACGCTAAAGTACTGATTTTAGCGTCGAAAAAAGTTTTCGACGCTAAAACATTAATATTCTGCGTCGAAGTTTTATTCCGTCGCTAAAAATATGACATATAGCATCGAATATCATTTTCGACGCTAAAACTCAGTTTTAGCGTCGAATACTTTTTCGACGCTAAATATTTGGACGCTAAAAGCCATAATTCTTGTAGTGAAGGTTTCATGGTGGTTTTAGGCTGATCTTAGATAGGTTTTGTTCCTATGAAACCATTGATTATGGTTCTTGGGACTTAATAAAGAATACTTGGGGTTTGCTTGGTTTTGAACCCAAGTGAGTTTCTTGTCACTGTCCTTTGATTATTATTCCACCCAAAATTGGGATGCTCATTCCACCCATTGTTGTAGCTATTTAAGTAAGTGTTGTGGCTATGTCTATTGTAGTTATTAACATAATTAACAGACTCCCCAAATGGAGTGTAAGGCTATCCATTATGTAATCCCTTACAGTCTGCAATTGTAGCTCTAGTATTTTTCATAGCCTGTATACTGATGATCTCTAGACATTTGCAGATTTGCTCTAGCTAGGGATTCATAACTATGTTTAGCTCTAACCCATGGACTATTGCCACTCGCTGATGAATACTTATTTTAGTTGGCCATAGGGCATTGTTATTTGTCATTTCTTCCAGTAGATCCCACGCTTTGTTATAACCTTCGGCCATTAGAGCACCTACAGACGCTTCATCTATTGTAGTTTTCATCATCCCGTTGAGCCTATTGAAAATGGTTTGGACTTACAATAATATAACTATCTCATGATGTGGGCACTTACAAAGCAAGTTTTTGTATCTCTCTCATGTCTCGTATTAGGACACTAAATCATATTGCGTGAATGACGTGATGTCATTATACAGCTTTATTATTCTCGCGGGAGAGAATACTGGCAAGAAAATTTATGGCCAAGTCTACCCATGTAGTGATAGATTCTACTGGCAGTGACTGGAGCCATCCCTTCGCTCTATCCTTCAAGGAGTTGAAGATACTCACAAACGAAATGCTTCTTCTGCCCCTCTAGTACAGTTGAAAATTCTACATATTTCTATGAAGTTGCACATGTGGGCATTGGAATGGTCATTTGGATCACCCCCAAACTACATTGATTACTGAATCATTTGGATACAGGTTTTGATGTCGCATGTGTTGGCCTAAAGATGAGGTGGATCGATACAAGATATGAGTGAAGGGGTTATTTAGGGGGTGATTCCGGTAACGCAGCGGAAGCGGTGAAAATCCGATTTTCAGATTTCAAAACTTTTTTCTCGAATTAATTAAATAAACATATTTATTTAATATTCCAATAATCAAATTATGAAAATAAATTCAATAAAACAATTTTAAGTGAATTTACCGAAATACCATTGCTTTGTATTTTTGTCCGTTTTAGTCCGAAATTGATCCAATCAATTTGAATGATTCTAAATCATTTCTAATATGAACTTATGATGTTCAAAAAATCAAAACACCAAAGCAACCAAAATCCCCAATTTTGATGCCAAAGCCGAATGCACCATTTGGTGCCCAAGTTGACCATTTGGTCATTTCATGCTTCAAAACTCATCCAAATGAAATCCAATCAACATGAAACTTTGCATGCATCATATACACACCCAAATGCTCAACATATATGAAAACCCCCAAATTTGGAATAGGTTATGAACCCTAATTTTCAATTTCCACAAATTAGACAAATTAGACCAAATACATTAAATCAATTACTTCAATCATCATTCTTCCATCCAATCCAAGTCTCAACACAATGAAACAACTCAAGATCAAATCTAGGTCATTTAAGAGTGGGTCAATAACTTAGATTAGCAACATGGTTTCCAAAACCTTAAAAGAATCTTTATAACTACAATAGTTACAAGCTTTCTTCATTACACATGCTCACACTTCTCCAAAACTTCCATCATCAAAAACCACAAGGAACAAAGAAAGAAAAATCCTAAGAATATCATATATTAAAGCCTAGAACCTAAGGAACATATTCCTTACTAATAGCAAGTTTGAAAAACTTACTAAATTTCCAAGCTTTTGAAGTTTTCTTTCTTTCTCAAGCTTTCTTTTGGTTTCTTCAATGGTGTCTCTCTTTTTGTAAAAGTGTATTAGGTTAACTTAATGAAATGAAAATGAAAACAATTTATATTAAGGCAAAAAATATGCCTTGGCCGAAATTGCATATACCAAATGCAAGAAATTGTAATTTCAATTTCATTTCAATTATCATTATATCAACTTGCACAAATATCTTATAAACTACTTTATTAGATATTTATTTTGGTCAAAAAAAGCAACTAATGTCATTTACTTTAATTATCCTAATGTAAGATATTTATATTTTAATTAATTTAATCATTTAACAATTAAATAATTAATTAATTAATCAAAACAAATACATTAAATATATGTATAATATTTACATTAAATATTAAAAACATATATTCATTTAGGAAATAAGTCAAATAACTCATTTTGACTATTAATTAATGTGTATTTAAATTAATCAAGTATTAAATGTAAATACACAATAATTAAGGAAATGACTATCTAGTCCCTTTAGCATGTATCTTGCGTTTAACCATTAAACGACTTTATAAATAATCAATATTATTATTTATGTTGCTCTAGTGCTCAACGAGTATGTTTCATTTTTTATGAGACTCTCTAGGTTCAGGTATATCCGTCACAAAATCTAATTTCGTGTCCATAATCTATCCACCCGTAGATTATGACGATCACGGATAATCTCGCTGAACCATACAGGTCGAGGTCATCGCAAATGTATAATTCCTCCGTCACAAGTATCCGGATAAATCCCAGAGATATAGATGTAAACGTCAAATCTCTATCGGGACTATCCAGTCGACTATTCTATTAGCAATCTCAAAAGAATGTTTAGAACTAGCTTCTAAACTTTACCACGGGCCCATGGTTTTATCTGATTGCTAATCATATGGACTACCTATGCTCTGATACACAGAACTGACGGATCCTATCTTGATACACATAGGACACCCTGAGGATCTATCTACACCCAACGAACAGGAGGAGGTCTGATCTAAATAGATCGGTGACGTGACTGCCGTCTAAGTGTTGAAGATGTCTCATGTGCCCACAATGGCATCTCAAGTCTAAGAATCACAAGTGCTACTCAACCCAAGAAGATTCTTATTGACGCTGGTGTACCATCCATTAAGAATCTTCGGTGAGTCGTTCAGTGTTTATCCGCTATTAAACACCTACACGTCTATACTAGTCTCCAAGACTAATGTTCATTGAGAAACCATTGGAATCATATATTCCAGTATACGACATGTACGGTCTCAATGGGTTTACCATACTGACCAAGTAGTGTAAACCTTGACCAGGAACTGTCTGAGAATTACAACGTCATGATACATCTCAATGTCCGTTGCGACGCTTTTGCAACTGTATCATGACTAATCATTCTAGGGTCATTACGTCTTTACCATATAAAAGAATAGATTATATTATAGAAACTGAATATATTATTCATAATAATAATGTTTTACAGAAGTATTTAACAAAAATACAACCGGGAATTGGCGCTCTGAGCACCAACCCCAACAATGAGTCCATCAAAGATTGGTATCGTCATGTCTCGAATTGGAATTGGCACTGTTATGTCCAGTGGTTGAGGCTATTGATCGTTAATGATGCCTAAAATAAAAAAAAAAAAAAGATAAAAAGGAAAAGAAATGAGTGTTTAACTAACTAAGTAGAGTATTGTAATAATATTAATAGAGAAATATAAAATAAGTCCCCAGCAGCAGTGTCAAAAATTTGATTAGAATTTTACTACCTCACGCAAACGCACGTATCGCTGAAGTAAAATAAGGATAAAATATCAAATATTATACCCATAAGGACTTATTACTCCTCTTATTAAGACTAAAACTAACATAATTAACTAAAGCTAAACAATATTTGAGGGAGAGATTTAATGAAACTAATTAACTAAAAGACTAATTAAAGAGCTAACGAATAATTTTTGGAAAACCTTATGTGATAAAAGAACTTAAGGTTGTAAACTTCACCTAAGAAAACACCAAACAATGAATTCGTGCACTTTTCATTCCGTTGCGACGCTTTTGCAACTGTATCATGACTAATCATTCTAGGGTCATTACGTCTTTACCATATAAAAGAATAGATTATATTATAGAAACTGAATATATTATTCATAATAATAATGTTTTACAGAAGTATTTAACAAAAATACAACCGGGAATTGGCGCTCTGAGCACCAACCCCAACAAAATCTCCCACTTGCTCTAGTGCCAATATTGATTGTATCTAATACCCATCGACTCCACGTGTTTATCAAACAATTTCAGAGGTATGGCCTTCGTCAGCGGGTCTGCTACATTATCTTCACTCGGTACCTTGCACACGACAATATCCCATCGCGACACGATCTCTCGAATGATGTGGTACTTGCGTTCCACATGCTTCGACTTCTGATGCGCCTTCGGTTCCTTTGCTTGCGCAATGGCTCCAGTACTATCACAGTATAACGGAATCGCATTCTCGATACTTGGGACAACTCCCAATTCTGTGATTAAATTCTTTATCCACACAGCCTCTTTTGCAGCTTCAGAAGCTGCAATATATTCCGCCTCAGTGGTGGAATCAGCTGTCGATCCCTGTTTGGAACTCTTCCAACAAACTGCACCTCCGTTAAGGGTAAAGACAAATCCAGATGTAGACTTTCTATCATCGGGATCCGATTGGAAATCGAAGTCTGTATACCCATTAACTTGCAGTTCGTTTCCTCCATATATTATCAACTTATCCTTAGTACCTTTAAGATACTTTAGGATATGTTTAATGGCCATCCAATGGTCATTACCTGGATTGGACTGATATCGACTAGTTACGCTAACAGCGAAACTGATATCAGGCCTCGTACATAACATGGCATACATTATGCTACCCAAACACGAAGCATAAGGTTGGTTAGACATTCTAACCTTCTCATCTTCTGTTTGTGGACACATCTTCTTAGAAAGATGAATCCCATGTCTGAACGGTATGTTTGCTGTCTTACAGTTACCAAAGCTATACCGTTCCAAGATCTTATCTACGTACGTTGATTGGGATAACCCAATCAGCCTCATTTGTTTATCTCTATAGAGTTTTATCCCTAAAACATAGGAAGCTTCTCCCAGGTCCTTCATGGAGAAATTCTTACAGAGATACGCTTTCACGCTTTGCAACATACCTAAATCATTCCCAAATGATTAGGATGTCATCAACATATAGGACTAAAAATACGACCATGCTCCCATTGGCCTTCTGATACACACAGGATTCTTCCGAATTCTTGAGAAAACCAGACGATCTAATAATCTCATCGAATCGAAGATTCCAACTTCGTGAAGCTTGTTTAAGTCCATAAATGGACTTCTTAAGCTTACATACCATACCCGAGGTTTCGCTGGACGTGAAACCTTCCGGCTGTTCCATATAGATTTCTTCATCAAGAAATCCATTTAGAAAAGCCGTTTTAACATCCATTTTCCAAATCTCGTAGTCATGATACGCAGTTATAGAAAGCAAAATCCGGATAGACTTAAGCATTGCTACCGGCGAAAAAGTTTCATCGTAGTCGACGCCAGGTCGCTGCGTGTAACCTTTTGCTACCAGTCGGGCCTTGTAAGTTTCAACCTTACCGTCAGGCCCGCGCTTCCTCTTGTAAACCCATTTACAACCGATAGGAACAATTCCTTCGGGAAGCGGAATCAAGTCCCAAACTTGATTTTCATGCATTGAGTCTATCTCGGATTTCATGGCACTTTGCCATTTCACGGAGTCGATGTCCAACATCAATTCTCTATAGGTGAAAGGATCTGTCTCTTCAACTAAGAGACATCCAGACTCTTTTCTTGTATCAAATACAAGCGTTCAGGAGGTCTAGATACCCTTTCAGACCTACGGAGTGTGTGTTGAAGGTCCTTCATCTACTTGAACTTCAGGTTCCTCCGTTGGCTCGTTGTTTTCATGTTGGACTTCATCAAGCTCAACCTGTCTATGATCACTCCTTCTGACAAAAATTCTACTTCTAGAAATTTTGCGAAGCGAGCTACGAACACATTTCGATGCTCGGTATCATAGAACAGATATCCCCTCGTGTTCGAGGGATATCCAACAACCTAAACTTTTGCCCTCGAGGCGAAAGCTTACTTTGCTGAGTTACCCTGACATAGGCAGGACAACCCCAAACCTTAATATAATTAAGATTCGGTCTCCTACCGAACCATATCTGATACGGTGTCGTAGGAACAGCCTTTTGGAGGAATCTTATTCAAAAGATGTGCGGCTGTTAAGAGACAGTAGCCCCATAAGTAATAGGGCAAATCTGTGAAACTCAACATTGATCGGACCATATCCAATAAAGTTCGATTTCTCCTTTCAGATACACCATTGTGCTGTGGTGTACCTGGAGGAGTATATTGAGCGAGAATCCCATTCTCCTTCATATAATCCATGAACTCACCACTCATATATTCGCCGCCTCGATCTGATCGAAGGCATTTAATATAATTACCAGTTTGTTTTTCTACTTCATTTCGGAACTCTTTGAACTTTTCAAAGGTTTCCGATTTATGTCGCATCAAATACACATAACCGTACCGTGACAATCATCGATAAAGGTAACGAAGTACGAATAACCACTGTGAGCAGTTTGACTTAGTGGACCACATACATCAGAATGTACGAGTTCCAGTAAGTTTGTGGCGCGGTGTCCAACACCAGAAAATGGGGCTTGGTCATCTTACCCTGAATACAGGATTCACAAGTTGGATAGGACTCAATGGTAAGATCTGATATCAAACCATTCCTAACCAATTGGGTAAGGCGTTTAACGCCAATGTGACCAAGTCTCATATGCCAAAGTTCAGTATTATTAATTACAGGTAAACTACGTTTATTAACTCCAGTATTTAACATATCTTTTGAAGTTTGCAATGTATAATGACCGTGATGGTTTGGACAACTAAGGATCTGAATATTATTTTAATCATATAAATACAAAGAACTATTCTTAATATTAATACAATAGCCTTCTGTATCTAATACAAAAAGTGATATAATATTAGCGACACATCCTGGTACAAAATGACAGTCATATAACAAAAGTGTCCCATTCGGCAATAAGATCTCGCATACTCCCACTGCAACTGCATCCAAAGGGTCTCCACTCCCGAACTGCAACTGCATCTCTCCAGGCTTCAGTTTCCTACTTTCCTTCAGCACCTGCAACGAATTGCAAATGTGAATGGGACAAGCAGAATCTAAAATCCAGCTGGATGTAACGGCTTCACAAGCCAAAGATAAATCAATAACTGGAAAAATAAAAGTACCTGAAGTAGAAGCTCTGTCTCTCCTCACTTGGGCAATGTAATCAGGACATTTCCTTTTCCAGTGTCAACCTTGCCGCAGTGGTGGCCATTGTCTTCAGAAGCCCTTTTGGGCTTTGCAATCTTCGCCTGTTGTTGAGGACCAAAAGCCTTCTTCTTCTTCTTGCCTTTCTTGTTCTTTCCCTTGGACCATCCTTGGGAAGAATCCGAAAGAGAAGTAGTTCTAGGAGGGCGAGTCGGTACTCACTTCTTAAGGTCCTCTTCTGCCATGAGCAACATCCTATGCAGCTCCTGGTAGGTACAGACAGTCCCGTGCATGTTGAAGTACATCACGACGAACTGGCGAAATGAAGCTGGCAGTGAACCAAGAATGACACTCCTCCCAAGAATGTCATTCAAGATGAGATTATGTTGCCTCAATTGATCGATCAAATCGATCATCCGAAGAACATGTGGGCTGACACTTGCCCCTCATCCAGACGCGCATGGAACAGTTCAATGGCGACTTTGTGAACAATAACTTGTTCCTGGTTCTCAAACGATTGTCTCAATCGCGTCATCATACTATAGGAATCTAACATACCATAGTACTGTTGCTTGAGTTTCGGAGAAGTGAACTAAGGATGTATGATTTAACCCTTAAATCATCATCCTTCCAAGTTTCAAAAACTTGGCGTTCCTCCTCCGAAGCATCCTCGCCCACTGCAAGGGGCAACGGACCCTCAAGAACATAACCCAGCTTCTCGGAATCGAGGACAATCCTCAAGTCCAATTCCCAGTCTGCAAAAGTTTTCAGCGCCTTTCAGTTTGTTCGCATCAAGCATACGCGCAAACTATTTGTGGATGTGCCGCCATCGCCAATCTATCATATAGATCACGAAAAACGGTTAGCAGAAATAAAGCAGTTTCATATAATATCAAAAGCATAAACTAGATCATGGATTTTTAATCTAACATGCCCCTCCCACTAAATCATGCAATACGTAATCCCAAAATAGAATACAAATATTTAATAGTTTAAATTAAATATAAATAGTGAAAAGTGGATCCCATGAATATATTTCGGCTCACAGCAGAGGCACGGTCTCGCCTACGTATATTCATTAGGTAGACAACTCATTTGTCAATCATTCACTAATGACTCCTAAGTAACCGGTCCTGGCCGTTTCTCGTTGTCGCTGCGAAGGCAGGCCCACAAGGAGACGTACCAAGGTTAAACTCGTCAATGATAAACTCAAGTTACTTACGTAACTCTGACAGCTAGGGCACGTTCAGAATTCGCTTTTACTTGAATTTACCTATATAGTACTATACATCCGGTATAAATAAATCTTTATCGGCTACACCCTCACAGCAGGGCACGGTCTCGGATGTAGTCACAAAGAGATATTCATAAACCGTATTGACAAGACGGACCATATAAACATGCATCAATTACATAATTACATTTAAACCTTATTATTAGGGATTTTCCGCTAAGTGTCATACACCCTAAATCTAACCAGTTTAGATCCTAATAAGCATGCACAAAGTCAAGAAAACATGATTAAACATTGATTCAATGAAGGCTAATCATTTTAAGTGGCCTAGAATCAGACTCACTCTGATACCATTTTGAAGGGGTTATTTAGGGGGTGATTCCGGTAACGCAGCGGAAGCGGTGAAAATCCGATTTTCAGATTTCAAAAATTTTTCTCGGATTAATTAAATAAACATATTTATTTAATATTCCAATAATCAAATTATGAAAATAAATTCAATATAAAACAATTTAAGTGAATTTACCGAAACACCTTGCTTGTATTTTTGTCCGTTTTAGTCGAAATTGATCCAATCAATTTTGAATGATTCTAAATCATTTAAGATGAACTTATGATGTTCCAAACATCAAAACACCAAAGCAACCAAAATCCCCAATTTTTGATGCCAAAGCAGAATGCACCATTGGTGCCAAGTTGACCATTTGGCATTCATGCTTCAAAACTCATCCAATGAAATCCAATCAACATGAAACTTGCATGCATCATATACACACCCAAATCAAATATATGAAAACCCCCAAATTTGGAATAGTTATGAACCCTAATTTTTCAATTTCCACAAATTGGACAAATTAGACCAAATACATTAAATCAATTACTTCAATCATCATCTTCCATCAA
>SKCR01040731.1:0-89645 GCA_019454045.1 Zanthoxylum bungeanum
GTACCATAAGGCATTGTGCCTATTGGTAGCAAATGCGTCTTCATGGTGAAGACATACATGGATGGCAACATACAAACGTACAAAGCTAGGCTTGTAGCGAAAGGGTATCGTCATCAACATTGTGTCGATTATGACGAAACCTTTTACCCATTGCCATGATTAAATCCATTCGGATAATGCTTGCTAATGCTGCATATTTCGATTATGAAATATGGCAACTGAACGTCAAAATCGCTTTCCTTAACGGAAACCTTTTGGAGGATGTTTTATATAACACCCTGACGGTTTTGTCACACCAAAATATGTAAACTAGGTTTGCAAGTTAAATTGATCCATTTATGGATTGAAGCAAGCATTGCGTTCTTGGAACCAACGTTTTGATGAGATCATAATGGTATATGGTTTCATTCAAAACGAAGATGATTCTTGTGTATATAAGAAGGTTAGTCAGAGCGCACTGACATTGATTGTCCTATACATTAATGATGTATTTCTTCTTAGCAATTACATTCCAATATTAAAATCGGTGAAAGCTTGGAATTCATTAAAATTCTCCATGAAATTCTTGGGAGAGGCAACCTTTATTCTAGGAATAAGGATCTACTTTGATAGATCTAAAAGTTGTTGGCACTCTCCGAGAACTCGTACATTGACAAACATGTACGCGACCTGGTATCTTATATGCTTTGAGCATCAGGCCGATCCAGGTGATGGTCACTGGATTGATGTTAAGACCATCCTTTAGTATCTTAGACGAACTAAGGACGCTTTCTTAATCTATGGAGATGGACAATTTGAGGTGACTAGGTTCACCGATGCAAGTTTCCAAACCGATAAAGACGACTATAAGTCGCAATAAGGGTACATATTTTGTTTGAACAATCGAACAGTGAGCTGGAAATCTTCCAAGCAAGATACTGTTGCCGATTCAACCACAAAAGCGGAACACATTGCTTCAGCTGAGGCAGCAAAAGAAGCATTTTGGATCTATAAAATTCCTAATTGGATTAAGAGTAGTTTTGTTAGCAGCTGAGCTGGGCTACAACACAGGCTAAGGAATTACGGTCTCATCAATGATCCAAGTATGTACTTATACGGTTTCATCTGATTCATAAGCTCACACATCGTGGCGATGTCAAGATTCCATCAGATGAGAACCTTACATATCCGTTGGCGAAAGCGACATCTCAGCATAAGCATGAGCGACCCATACATAGTTCAAGTATTGGATACTTGAGTGATTGGCTATAGGCCAAGTGGGATATTATTGGACAATTATGACCCATATCATCATTATTTGTAAAATACATGGTGTTCTTTGTACAAATTAACTATGTGACAAAAATTCTTTTATTGATCATTGTAATTGGATTACTTGGATATATAAATGATAAAAGTGCATATGATTAGTACCAGATTAATAAGATATGAGACAATATTAATCCACGAAAGGTTTAATCATTAAATATCCCTAGTCGTAGTATTATCGAGACTGGACATCGATAATGCAGAATAGGCTGATATTGCACTTGTGCGCGTTATAGAATCGTAACATCATAGTTCTCATATATTTAAGTGTTGGATACTTATGCAAGTTTGATAGGAGGTTCTGTTAGCCGTTGGACCGGGAACAACTTCGCTCTAGATAGACTCCTCGAAATCCCATTAGTAGTATGGCTATGTGTCTATGGGAATCCGAATCAGGGTAGGTGTATTTGGTCTTAACCTGAGACTTGCATCGCTAATACTTGCGACAATCAATACGCTTTGGTTTTGGTCGTCCGGGGCTTTAACAGGTTCTGTGAATGCCTCTTCTGGGTTTACTGAGAATTGTAGTGTATTGGGTGTGATATCAAGATGGAAGTATCACTTCAGTCATATGGATATGATTATCACGTAGGATACAGAACTGGTACTCTTAAATGATGCATCTATCAGGATAGTATGACTAGGTCATGATTATCCGATTATAGAGACTAGTTGCTAGTGATCCGATATGTACTTCGTTCGAGGCAGACATAATTCCAGCACTAGGCCTAGCATGTGACATCCGATACTAGATCGTATTACGTAATATATTATATACTACGCCTGATACATATTATATATATTCCATGTTGAATATATTTCTGGAGAATTGGGTAGGCACGGTGCTTTGCTAGAAGCCAACCATGTCTTGTAAATCGGTAAGAACGTGGTACCGGGTACGCACGTGTTCATATAGTCCGATACCGTATTTACTGCCAACATATCCAGGAATCTCTTGGGTCGCTTCCCAAAGATTCACCGATGACATTTGACTCGAACATAATTAATCTGGGATTAATTATGAGAGAGAAAATTAATCTGGGATTAATTACGGCAATAATTAATCTAGGATTAATCAATAGAGAGAAAATTAATCTGGGATTAATTGCGTCATGAATTAATCTGGGATTAATTCGTGTAGAAGAGAGAACGCGATTAATTTGGAATTAATCGGCAAAGTAAATTTAATAGTTTAATTGGATTTTACTATTTAATTTATTTATTTGGGCAAAAATAATATATCAGATATATTAATTGAGATTTGATTTCAATACGGAATTCAAATTGGATTTTAATTCAAGCGAACAAATTAATTTGGAATTAATTCGTAAGCGACTTCCGTAATAATTTTACTGGGTATTATTATTTAATTAAATTAGATTTAATTACGTAGCGACGGAAAATTCGTTTAGTCGAATTAAACGAACCGGGCCCAAAGTGTGTTGTGTAAGCCAACAAAATTTTGAATTTAAAGTGGTGGGACCCACTTTACTTACATCATGTGATTGACATCTGATGGAAGTGGTTGGACATATTAAATGAAAAGTCTTTCACACAAAACACACATTTTTGGAACAAGTTGTGAACTATTCACTCATTTCTCCCAATTTCTCTCTTTGGCCGAAACTACTACTCCTTGGAGGAGAAATTTTTTCTTTCAATTCTGTTCAAGCTAGCACTTAAAGGGGTCAAAGAAAAGTGATAGGGAAACTCACCCTTGAGTTTGGAATGCAAAATAAAGCTTGGAGCTTCCACACATCCATGGAAAAGTTTTGAATCTCATCCGATCATTGTAAGTTTTTTCCGCAAACTTCTTGATATATTCACACACAAATCATCTTAGTGATATTGTGGCATGTGTAGGACACTAACACATAGGAACCATGGCTTCCTTCAGCAAGTGTGTAACGCGGCCAGATTGTAAAATCTGTGAGTGGACACACTTTTCTTAAGTTGATTTTACTTTATAATTATTATATATATATATCATACTTACATTTTCTGAGTTAGAGCGTTAACCAAATATATTTTGCATTTTATGATAATTAAGCATGTTCCATGAAATGTTTTAGAATGAGATATTTTCAAAGTTTGGTTTTTATGTTTTCGAGACATGGGGAAAAAACCAACCTCGGTATGTAACTTGTGACAGACTTGGAATTGACGGATGACATGTGTACATGTAGAGGACTAGGGGGATGGCGATACGTAACGCCCCCAGATCCTAGTTCAGGACTAGGGATGAAAAATGCCCCTAGATCCTAGTTTCAGAGCTTGGAGGGTAGTATAGATTCGCACCCCCCGTTCTAGTTCAGTGGCTTGGGGGACGGCGATACGTAACGCCCCAAGACCACTAGTTTCAGGGACATAGGTGGCATACTTTGGTGGAAGGCGATACGTAATGCCCCAATGTCGTGGATTTGCAGTCATGGATTTGGTTAGGCGTATGGGGGGACGACGATACGTAACGCCCCTTTACGTCAGAATTTCGGAGACAGAGAGCAATTTTCAGAAATAGTTTTCTGATATATATCTCATAAATGGTTTTTAGATACAGATTTCAGAAAAGATTTATAGGAAAAAACGTTTTCAGAAACAACAGTTTTATAAGAAAATTTTAGAAAAGATAAGTTTTACAGAGAGATTTCAGATGAGATTTTAAGAAAGAAGCCCATAGTTTTCAGACAGGAAAAGAGTTTTCATATAAAGCTTTTTCTTGAATTTTGGTTTTAGAAATAATATTATTTCAATTTTCGTCTACTCACTTAGATCGTACAATGGTCTAACCCCTCACTCCTAGTGTTTTGTTTTGCAGGATCATGGAGGATGAGCTCGGGAGGATGGATACCGATGGTAGTCACTAGAGGGTCTAAGTCCACTAGAGTGTGTATAGAGTTTCAGTATCGTCTGTGTCAAAGTAAAAGTTGTATGTCATGCACTATATTGAATAAGTTATTGAAAAATTATAATGTGTTCATTTTCAAGGTTGTGATATGTGGTACTAATGAGTAGACTATATTAGCAATTGAGATGCATTTCATGTTGTTAAGTCGGGGCAATGGTCCCTATGTATGAGAAATTCATTTGAGATTAGTCCAGTTACGATGATTACAAACAGATAGTCAGAGGCTCAGGGGGATAGTACGGCCAATTCCCTACCGGTAGCATCTCCCGGATTGAGGATGTTACAAAGATGGTATCAGAGCATTATCTAGGGAGTCAGTGACTACAGTGGACATAGTGCTAGGGTCTGGTATACGCAGTATGTCCAGGATACTCGTATACGAGGCATTACCTCTCCAGTATCCGATCCTCGAGTATGTCCTCAAGCTTCATAGACAGGTTAGTAAGCATTCCCAAGGCTACCTAAGTTACTTCCCAATAAGTAACCCTAATTCTCATGCTAGTTACGAATCATTCTATGATTATTCAAGATTAAGCCGAGCCACGAAGCTAGGAAATACAAGTACTAAAGATAGTTACTTAGTGGAGTGGGCATAGAAAGCTATAAGAAAGGAAAAAAAGATGCATAGAAGCTTCAACAGCTAGAGATAGAAAAGTAAAGAGACAAAAAGAAATAGTAAAGTTCTAAGGATACCTACCCAAAAAGTAGAAAGAGAAAGAGGAAGCTAGAAAGAAAAATAGGAAAGATACCTAGATGTTCAAGTAATCAGAGACAGTAAGTGGGAAATATAAATGAATAGATGATAAAGAAAATTTATAAGAAAAGTAAAAGGATAAGGTACATATAATCTAAGTAATCAGAGGTAGTAAAAAGACAGAGGTACAAAAGAAGATGATCAAGAAAACATCAGAATTTGTGGAAGTAAAGACCACATAGCAAGTGAGAACAATAGTAAAATGTTGAGTAAACTTGAACAAAATGTTTTCTTTCCTACTAAGATTTCTTTTCCATCAGAAAATGACACCAGGTCGACCCAATAGCCATAAGCATCTCTTATAGATAGCAAAGTTTCTCCCGAATGGCAAAAATATTCAGAAAAAAAAAAAAAAAAGTAACGATTGAGACTAGTCAATGGAATTTCCAGTAAACCCAATCTATCATAAAAGATGTGGAAGTTCTAGATACCCAAACCTAGATCCGTGAGTAAGTAAAATAGAAGATGTAAAGAGAAGTGTTAGTTACCATAACCAAAGAAACAGATGTAGATAAGATCTGACTTACCAAAATCCTCGTCACCCAGTAATTTCAGAAAGGAAATTGTCATGACGAAGTCTATCCTATACTACCTTACATGAGTAATAGACTCTATCAGGACATGAAGTACCAAAACAAGGATCATGATAACCATCAAGACCTAGAGGTTTGCCCCATCCTTTTTCCAGTTTAGATAAAGACAACTGTAAGAAAACCCAATGAGCATATATCATAAAAACATAAACAGAATCAAAAACAGAAAACATGAGAAGATAGATCATTCATAAAAGGACCTAGAAAGCCTCCGAAGTTAGAAAGGAAAGAACCCAGTATAGTCCACATAATAGACCAACCATAGTAGAACTCATAGATTAGACCAATACCAATGGAAACCCACGTGAGTTTAGAGAAGACAGACCCATGAGATTGAAGGTACTCGGAATTTAACAAGAATACCAGCACGGACAAATAAACATTAAATGGCATAGTCGTAGCCGATAGCAAGAGTAGAGAGCAAAGACCTAGAAAATAGCCCATGAGAATGAACCATCACCAGTCACAGTAGTACAACATAAAGCCAAGTAAACTAGCAAAATTTAGTAAGGAAGTTTAACAGGGGAAGTATGGTAGGAGTTTGAGAGAGTATGAACCTTATGTAAGTTTTCAGTAAGAGGTAGTAAAATCAATAGCCAGAAAAGGATTATGGGTAAAGTTGAAAGAGATAGTTCAAAAGGTTGTTAACAAAAGAACCTAAGTTGGGAGTTAACACCAGATATGTAGAAAAGATAATCTTAAGCTCATAGATAAGTGGCACACACAACTGCAACACAGGTAACTAGTGAGAGCACCACAACCAGAAAACTCTAGGACAAACCCCACCCTCCCAACTCTCGTCAGACCACAGCAATAAGATGGACCTCGAAGATCTCCTTAAGAAACTCATAGGAACAAGTAAATGCTTAATGGAAGAAGACCGAAACATAAAGTCTTTCTATATAGTACAAGAGCATAATAGAAAAAGGAAAATAACTCAATGTAAGAAGAATTAGAAGAGAAGTTGTTTAGTTGGAACGATGAAGAGGTAAAATATTACATTACCAGAAACAAAAATACAGAAGAATAATGTTAGACATGATAAGTGACACTGGTAAGGAAACATGGACATAGATTGCAGAAGTCTCAAGCATAGAATAAAGCAGAAAAGAAGATAGAAGACAAGAAAAATACTTGGAGATAGGACTGTCCAAGTGAAACGATAATGGAAACGATATTAAATAGATGATGATTAAGGTACACAAATACAAGAATAAACTTTACAAAGTTAAGATTTGTAGTAGTACGGGATATTAGATTTTATAAATGTCGAAATAAGATGGGAATTCTATCAGACGGTAACAAAATAAAGGTATTAAGTACAACTAATGAGTTTCTATGCTGTGTAATAAGAAAAAAATGTTACAAGGAATGGATTTATTGAGGAACAACATAGAGATACCCAAAAGAATTAAAGTGTGAATATAGGAATAACTTAAGAAATAAACTTTAAGAATAAGAAGGTTAAGAAACAAGGCGATACAAAGGAAGGACAATCAAATTTATCTTAGCAATGAATTTAAAGATGAAGACAACATAATCTAAAGGATGAAGCCCATAAGTGATTGGAAGTCAGCAATAAGAAATAGACAGTTAAGTAGTCAACCTAAGAGAATAAGAACCTAAGTTCAAATTGAGCAAGTAGAATGTAAGTTTATTGGGACTATTGTTTTTATTTGCAATAAGGAGTTTTTTTGTATATGATTGTTTCAAATTATTGTGGACAACAAAATGACCCATAGCGTCACTATTTGCACAGATCATTGTGTTGTTGTAGCAAATTAACTATGTGACAAGGAAATTGCACTCTCATCATTTGTGATTAGATCACCATATATATATAATGAAGAGAGGTCCCTATGATTAGTTCCTGGACTGAGAATGATATGAGACAATATCAGTCCCCGATTGATTAATCATTAAATATCCCTAGCCGTGGTATTATCGAGACTGGACATCGATAATGCGGAATAGGCTAGTATTGCACTTGTGCACGTTGTGAGGGCACAACGACATAGTTCTAATATATATAAGTGTTGGAGACTTATGCAAGTGCGATAGGAGGTCGTGTTTCACCGATGGTACGGGAAACAGCTTCGCTCTGGATAGACCCCTCGGAATCCCATTGGTATTATGACTATGTGTCTATGGGAGGCCGAAATCAAGGTAGGTGTGTATAGTCTTAACCTGAGACTTGCATCGCTAATACTTACGATAATCGATAAACTTTGGTCTTGGTGGTACAGGCTTTAACCGGTTCTGCGTACACCACTTCTGGGTTTATCAGAGAGTCGTAGTGTATTGGGTGTGATGTCGAGACGGAAGTATCACTTCAGTCATAGTGGAGATGATGTCACGCAGGATACGGTACTAGTGCTCTTGAGTGTTGCGCAACCAATCGGGATATTGTGACCAGGTCATGAATATCCGATTATAGAGACTATGTTACCAGACATCCGATATGTGCTTCGGACGGGGTAGACACTTATCCAGCCCAAGCCCTAGCACGTGACTATCCGATACTGGGCCGATATGCACAATACATTAGTATACTACGCTTGATATAGATCTTTGATATTCTTAAATGGATATGTCCGGAGAATTGGGAAGACTTGGTGCTTTGCTAGGAGTCGACCTTGTCACGTAAATCGATAGAACGTAGTACTTGGTACGTACGTGATTCGGATACTCCGACGACCGTATTTACTGCCAGCTTATCCGGGGATCTCATGGGTCGCTTCCCGATAATCCACCGATGACGCACAACTCGCACTCTTGAATAATCTGGGATTATATAGAAGAGAGAGAAAATTAATCTAGGATTAATTACGGAGATATTTTATCTAGGATAAAATATCGTCTAAAGAGAGATAACGATTAATTTGGAATTAATCGGTAAATTAATATATTCGATATATTAAACGAAATTAGATTTCGACGCGGAATAAAATTAGATTTTAATTCTGGCAAACGAATTAATTTAGAATTAATTCGTTAGCGATCTGAATAGTATTTCGCTAGGCGTAATTATTTAATTCACGTCGCGATGGAAATTCGTTAATTCGGAATTAGCGAAAACGAGCCCGAAAGTGTTTGCGGACACATTCGTATTTTGAAACGACTGGTATCCGCAAATCACATCGCGATATCTCATCACTCGACACGAATAGATGATGGATGTATCTAGTCACCTTTATGGGATGATACATTGTCTCTATTCTCAATGTGTGATGATGATGCCATTTAATGAATTTTTTGGAGGGAAAGCTTTTCACGTTTTTTGAAGAGTTTTTATCTAAAAAATTCATTTTTGGTATATTATACATCATTGCTTTTCATTTGCTTCTCACGTTTTTTGAAACAAAAACAAAAGGAGAAATAAAAGTTAACAACACATTTTTTCTCTCTAACTCTCTCATCTCTCTCACGCCAAAACAGTGGCTTTTCTTCACTGGTTTTGAACCAGTTTGGGCGTGAATAATAGGGAAGCAAGAGTGGGTTTTCATGGTGAAAATTCAAGTGCTAGCACACTTACAAGTCTTGCAAAGGTGGTAGGGAGGTTCGACCATGAGCCGGGATCCGTCCGACGTATTAGGAGCTCCATTTCGCAGCTCAAAAACTGAAGACAGAAGGCAGTGGACTGCATGCAGTGGGCATCCATGGCAGTGCGTTTTTGGCTTCATTCGTCTTCGATTCGACTCTACCAACCAATGTAAGTATTCCGCTATCTTCGTTGGTGTATTCATGCACGATTTTCATGTCTTGTTTGATCATGGGACCTAGAATAAAACCAACAATGGTATCAGAGCTATAGGTTCAAGCATGAAAAATGTAGGGCTTAAAATTGGGTATTTTGGATTTGAGCATGATTTATAAAATTGGATGTTTAAGCATGCTTAATATATGTTATATTGAAGATTGATATGATTAATTTCAACAAAATGTGATTGGATCAATTTTGCCCAAATTGGAAGTGTTGGCCGAATGTGTGATGTGTTTGGAGTTCTTGGAATTTTTGTTTTTGATTCATTGATGAGTTGAAATCATTTAGGTTAATGTTAATTTGAAACTAATTAGATTGGATTTTGAATTGAACATAAAATCCCCAAAAGTTGTCACCTTGGCCGAATGTGTATGTATTTTGGATTCTTGGAATTTTTAGATTTTTGGTTCATTTGATGAGTTGAAATCATTTAGGATGATGTTGATTTGAGATTGAATTGGATTTAATTTTGAATTGGATAAAAATCCCCAAATACTTACCTTGGCCGAATGTGATGGATGTTTGAAATTTGGAATTTTTAAATTTTGATTCATTTGATGAGTTGAAATCATTTAGGTTGATGTTAATTTGAATAGAATTGGATTGGATTTCGAATTGTACAAAAACCCCCAAATCCTTGTGTTGGCCGAATGTATATGCCCTTTAATGTCTTGGTATTTTGTTGATGTGACATTGTTGGATGTATATGATGAAATCAAATTGGATGGTAATTTGATATCGATTGTGAAATTAATTGGATTAAATTCAAATCGGACAAAAATTACTCCTTGGCCGAGAGCTTTGTAGCATGTAAATGGGTTTGATTTTTCAATTGTGTGTTGGACATGTAATAATGAATTAAGCATGATTAATTGGACTAATATGGTGTTTTAGAAATATTGATTTAGTTGATTAATCATGTAATACACTTTAGTTTAATTGAATATGAAATTGGATTTTGTGATATTTAATTAATTGGGCCTAATTTTGGAAATTGGACTTTAATGTTGTATTTGGCCTATTGGGCTTGATTTATCAAGTTTGGTTTAGGCCAAATGGATTGGATCCAATTGGGCCCAAAACCTTAACCATAAAGCCCAAATGCAACTAATGAACCTTTAAAGTTCAATTGGGCCTAATGGGCCAAGATTGATTTATGGGCTTATGGGGTAAATCCCGGATTGGACTTTGGTTATCGGTTTGACCCGAGTTGACCAAAAGTCCACGCCTTAAGAAATCAATTAAAAGCCCATTGGACTTTAATTGAATTGACGTTGGACGTTAATCGGTCTTTGAGACGCGTTACGATTAAATTTGGAATTTAAATCGTAAAAGGTTTATTAAATAAAAGTGTAATATTTAATTTGGAATTGAATAGTGAATTAGTATTAAATACATGTTAAATTAGATTTAATGATGTAGTTTAATTTAATTCATGAATTCGTACTTTAAGTACTTATTCGCAAAAACGAGTTTGACTCGAACAAAATCAAATCGTTGTTTGAACATTGGATGATCACTTAATTATCAGATTAATTAATTTGATTGATTGATTGATAGCATGCTTATGTGTGTGAATACGTGGTTGTGTTGAATGAATAATGTATATCGGATGGATATTAGTCGGGTGGGCAATTTTAGAAATTGTTGTAATAAATTCGATTTATTAAATTGGACCTGCGTGTCCAGCCTTATCACCTATATTCTATTGTATTCTCTTCTCACCTATTCCCCTCTATGTATATGAGGTTTCTTTAGAAGTGTAGTGTGTAAGGGTAGAAGTAATACTAGTGCTAGCTTGAGTGAGAAAGGGAGAGAATCCATCCGCATATCATTATTATTTATTTTCATACTCGCTTTATTATGTATTTAGAATGCATGTTTAAGGGTGTATGATGATGAGACCTTAACAAAGATAATCAAATTGGTAGCCAATTTGCACGCGAAAACCCTCGTTAAATATCATGCGTTTATTTTCCTTCCATTGAGTGATTCTTACTCAAGATCCAAGATTGGCAGGGTTGTTGGCCAAAGTCAAGCCCTTGTCCGTCAAAGATGTGTTTTAATCACGAGGCTTTGTTCCATATCGGTGTCGTGTCAAGTTGTGGTTTGTTGGCCAAAGTCAAGACCACTTCTTGTCCATTGACATTGATTACGAAGCTTCCATGTCAATGGGTCCGCGCTTGACTGGGATCACTAGGTTTGTTGTGCCAAAGCCAAGGCCTAGTTGATTCAGAGGAAAAAGGTTAGGGTATACATTCGATGTATAGGCATATATAAGATATATGTTTGGGACTTGGATGTCCACCTACTAGATCTAGGAGTTGGATGAGATCCAATTGATCTTCGAGATCTACCTAGTTAATTATCATACAATTGTTGGCCAAAGTCAAGATTGTGTGATATTTAACGGGATCCTAGCCCACTAGGAAACACGGTTTCCCGAGTACTCGACAGAGGGTTAGAGGCTCGACGAAAAATAGTGGGAGGCAAGTATTGAATTTGCAACATTCGTTCCATTACTCGCCATACGCGCTCAAACAAATATCACTCGTCATGTTTATCAAAAGTATTAGTTGGACTAATATTTTATATTTTTTAAAAAACTATATATAGTTGGACTATATACAAACTCATTCAATATATAGTTGATTTTATAATTGGATTATAGTAATCAAATAATTGAATTAAAATGATAGTTGATTTTATAATTAGATTATAGTAATCAATATTAAAATTATAGTTGATTAAATAAATGGATATTGTAATCATTATAATAAATAGTACTTTATTAAAATTGATTAAATAGTTGGACTTTAAAATCAAGAAAAGAATTGAAAAGTTGAATATTTAAAATATATAATTGGATTAAATGTTTTAAATGATTTAATTTTCATATTGGGAATTAATAATAGGTTACTTTATTGGATAAAATAACTTGTTATATCTAGGCCATAATTAAGCAAATAAGTAGAGCATAAAATCTTTGGAAGATTTATGTGATGATGACTTTAGTGCTTAATTAATATACTTATCATAAATCTATTTTAGATTAAAAGTATTAAATTGCAATTAATAATTCTTGGAGAATTAATTGACTATTCTAGAGGTGAAAAGTCAAAGTTTGCAATTGGGCATGTAGCACAAGGTGCACATCGTTTCGATATTTCGAAACCCAAGGCTTGGCCAAAGGTTTGTGAAATATTGAAAGGATAATTGACATATCCCAAAGTGACTACCATTTGGATATGGAAGACACGAAGGAATTAAAGAAAGGGCAAGGCTCTAACTTTAAAATATTTGTCAAAGTTATGTTCACTACTAGTATTAAAAATGGATTTTAATACTTAGTGTGATACATAAAATATATGTATTGATGTTCAGAATCCGCTATGAGTTGGATACTGACTTCAAGCGAGATTTCTCTACAAATCGGAAACGGGACAAAAGTCGTTGTTTCGACCGTAGATACCTAAGTTTAGGAACTACCTTTGGGTATGTACTTAAATTAGGAACTGTTATAATGTAACTAGTTTGACTAGAGACATTATCTCTGTATCAGTGTTTAATCCGGATAAAACCTTTATATTCTAGAACACTAAAGTGTTTTATTATATAAAGATGATACTGAGATAAATACATTAGATGTAAATAACAGAATTTATATTTTGAATATAATGAAAATCTCAAACATATAAAAATGACAAATAAATAGCTCAAATTGATTTGATCAATAGAGACTTATTTGTGGCATTGTTGTCTAGGACACAATTTAACGAGACTCGTATATCCACACTTTTAAAGAGTGGGTACTAGGACTGATTTGACTATTCAAATAAGGTCTGCGAATCTAGTTTATTAGGTAAAGTACCTAAAATACTATTTACTTGGTAATAGTATAAGGACCACCGATCTGTTAGCCCTATTCATGGTGAAGTAAGTGGGCCCATATCTAGCTAGGCTAGATGTGAACCATAAACAGATCGGCTATAGTATTATTCCGCCTCGGTAAGACCGTAATGAAAATACTTAAGCAGTAAGTTTCATACGTACATGAAAGAGTACGGTATTCTTTCAAATGAGGACTCCTCCCGAGACACGTCAGTTGGACGGTGTGTCCAAACTAAAAACTGAATTTTGTTGGACAAGATAAGGTTTATCACGAGTCGCTCTGAGCTACTATCTCCTTCAACCGGATATGTATTAACAGTGCAAAACTTATTTAGAATAAGGTTCCATACAAATCTGTTTGACAGATGTCATATTGGATATGAACAGGATAGAAACGGGGTTTCTCATTCCTGATAATTTGGGTATGCCAGGCATAACGTTTGGATGATACCAAACTAAAAGACCCAAATTGGATAAGTGCCAATATAGGTTATCCTGAGGGAAACCATAAGTATAGTACTTATAAATCTCACATGAGAACAATATGATTGTTGCTCACCATATGGTTTTCCTGAGAGGAATACCGATATGCAGTGGTCAGTGGGAGGATAGTGATACTCGATGAAAATCGGAGTAATACTGTTCATGACACGAAGTCCTTAATGGAACATAAATAGTTCATCTATATGATGAATCTATACCATTAATCTTCAAATACACAAGAAACTTGTAGATCGGATAGAGTCAGAAAACAACCTAGGGTATGAGTTTCTGATCTAACCTCATTAAGATGTCAATCTTATGGAGGTGTACCATCCGACTACGTTTTGAGGAAGTGATACGAGGTATCGACTCCCTATTATGGCAAAGTGCCATGAATCCGAAATGGATTCCATGTATAACAACTATTTTGGATACTAGTTGTTGTACCACAAGGCATTGTGCCTATTGGTACATTAAATGTCTTCAAGGAAGACATACATGGAAGGCAACATACCAACGTACAAAGCTGGGCTTTTAACGGAAAGGTATCGTTATCAACATTGTGTTAATAACGGTTCAACTTTTTACCTGTTGCCATGGTAAATCCATTTTGAAGATGCTTGTTGATAACTGCATATTTCATTTATGAAATGTGTCAGTTACAGATCAAAATCGCTTTCCTGAAAAGGAAACCTTTTGGAGGATGTTTACAACATTCTGACGATTTTGTATAACCGACAAACAAGGTTTGCGGGTTATTCGATCCATGTTTGGATTGAAGCAATCATAAGGTTCTTGGAACTGACGTTTTGAAATAATCATAATGGTTTATGATTTGACTCAAAACGAAATAATTTTTGTGTATATAAGGAGGTTAGTGGGAGAGGGACATGACAATGAAATTCCCATAAAACAATTGGTGAAAGCTTGGCTTTCATAGATATTCTTTCATAGAAATTCTCCGTAGAATTCTGGGGAGTAACAACCTTTATTCAAGGAATAAAGATCTACTGGGATAGATTTGGAGTTGTTAATACTCTCTGGGAAATTGTACATGTACTTGATAGGGTGTCTCATACGCTTCGAGCATATGGAGTCACGATCTCTTTAATCCAAGTGATAATCACTAGATTAAAGATTAAGAACATCTGTTAGTATCTGAGAGAACTAAAGATGTTGTTAAACTATGGAGAGAAAGAAAATGAAGTGACTGGGATCACTGCTGCAAGTTTCCAAACAATTAAATACTACGGTACTATAAAGTTTGAATAACGGGACAGTGAACTGGAAATATTCCAAGCAAGATAACTGTTGCCGAATAAACGACAAATACGGATTATTGCTGCAGCTAAGGCAGCAATAGAAGTCTTTTTGGATCGAAAATAAATCTAAGTAGATTAGATATAGTTCTTTTAGCAGCTGAGCTAGGCGTCAGCACAGACTAAGGAATTAAAAGTCTCATCGACGATCCAGATATATACTTCTGTATCATCTGATTCGTTCGGATCGTACATCGTGGCGATGTGATGATAGTGTAAATCGCGTCAAACGATAATCAGACAAATCCGCTGACGAAAACCTTTCCTCAGCAATTTGAGCGAACCGTACATAGTTCAGGTGTAGGACACTTGAGTGACTCGCTAGTGCCAAGTGGGAGATTGTTGGACAAAATGACCCATAGCGTCACTATTTGCATAGATCATTGTGTTGTTTGTAGCAAATTAACTATGTGACAAGGAAATTGCACTCTCATCATTTGTGATTAGATCACCATATATATATAAATGAAGAGAGGTCCTTATGATTAGTTCCTGGACTGAGAATGATATGAGACAGTATCAGTCCCCGATTGATTAATCATTAAATATCCCTAGCCGTAGTATTATCGAGACTGGACATCGATAATGCGGAATAGGCTTGCATTGTGCGCGTTGTGAGGGCACAACGACATAGTTCTCATATATATAAGTGTTGGAGACTTATGCAAGTGCGCGATAGGAGGTCGTTTTTCACCGATGGTACGGGAAACCAGCTTCGCTCTGGATAGACCCCTCGGAATCCCATTGGTATTATGACTATGTGTCTATGGGAGGCCGAAATCAAGGTAGGTGTGTATAGTCTTAACCTGAGACTTGCATCGCTAATACTTACGATAATCGATAAACTTTGGTCTTGGTGGTACAGGCTTTAACCGGTTCTGCGTACACCACTTCTGGGTTTATCAGAGAGTCGTAGTGTATTGGGTGTGATGTCGAGACGGAAGGAAGTATCACTTCAGTCATAGTGGAGATGATGTCACGCAGGATACGGTACTAGTGCTCTTGAGTGTTGCGCAACCAATCGGGATATTGTGACCAGGTCATGAATATCCGATTATAGAGACTATGTTACCAGACATCCGATATGTGCTTCGGACGGGGTAGACACTTATCCATCCCCAGCCCTAGCACGTGACTATCCGATACTGGGCCGATATGCACAATACATTAGTATACTACGCTTGATATAGATCTTTGATATTCTTAAATGGATATGTCCGGAGAATTGGGAAGACTTGGTGCTTTGCTAGGAGTCGACCTTGTCACGTAAATCGGGTAGAACGTAGTACTTGGTACGTACGTGATTCGGATACTCCGACGACCGTATTTACTGCCAGCTTATCCGGGGATCTCATGGGTCGCTTCCCGATAATCCACCGATGACGCACAACTCGCACTCTTGAATAATCTGGGATTATATAGAAGAGAGAGAAAATTAATCTAGGATTAATTACGGAGATATTTTATCTATGATAAAATATCGTCTAAAGAGAGATAACGATTAATTTGGAATTAATCGGTAAATTAATATATTCGATATATTAAACGAAATTAGATTTCGACGCGGAATTAAAATTAGATTTTAATTCGGGCAAACGAATTAATTTAGAATTAATTCGTTAGCGATCTGAATAGTAATTTCGCTAGGCGTAATTATTTAATTCACGTCGCGACGGAAATTCGTTAATTCGGAATTAGCGAAACCGAGCCCGAAAGTGTTTGCGGACACATTCGTATTTTGAAACGACTGGTATCCGCAAATCACATCGCGATATCTCATCACTTGACACGAATAGATGATGGATGTATCTAGTCACCTTTATGGGATGATACATTGTCTCTATTCTCAATGTGTGATGATGATGATGCCATTTAATTGAATTTTTGGAGGGAAAAAGCTTTTCACGTTTTTTGAAGAGTTTTTATCTAAAAAATTCATTTTTGGTATATATACATCATTGCTTTTCATTTGCTTCTCACGTTTTTTGAAACAAAAACAAAAGGAGAAATAAAAGTTAACAACACATTTTTTCTCTCTAACTCTCTCATCTCTCTCACGCCAAAACAGTGGCTTTTCTTCACTGGTTTTGAACCAGTTTGGGCGTGAATAATAGGGAAGCAAGAGTGGGTTTTCATGGTGAAAATTCAAGTGCTAGCACACTTACAAGTCTTGCGAATGTGGTAGGGAGGTTTGACCATGAGCCGGGATCCGTCCGACGTATTTAGGAGCTCCATTTCGCAGCTCAAAAACTGAAGACAGAAGGCAGTGGACTGCATGCAGTGGGCATCCATGGCAGTGCGTTTTTGGCTTCATTCGTCTTCGATTCGACTCTACCAACCAATGTAAGTATTCTGCTATCTTCGTTGGTGTATTCATGCACGATTTTCATGTCTTGTTTGATCATGGGACCTAGAATAAAACCAACAATTATGATGGGCATTAAGAACCTAACCTTAAGATACAAAAAGCACCATTTAGTATAAAAAGGCGTTGGATAAGAAGAGATTGATGATGCACTCAGAAAGACCATTAAGGGAGTTATAATAAATAAAGGAAGTGAAAAACTTAAGGTATACTTAAAACCAAGGATAGCAAAAGGTTATTGGTTGTGGTACAAAGTATAATAGACCTATGATAGCTGCAAGGAGTCACAGAAGCTAAGCAATATCTAAGAGTTGGTAATAACCTAGCAAGAGGAATAAGAGATGAAAATAAACAAATCATGTAGAACAACCGTATATAGATCCATATTAGCATGAATGCAACTAAATCATTTGAGATTCTACAAGTTGGATATACTTTTGTGAAGACAAGTACAAAATTAATAGTTATCCAAGAAGTCTTAAGCCTTTAAAGGAAAAGAAAGAAATCAGATAAATAGTAACTCGAGACTTATCTAGAGAATTCCACACCTTTCTTGAAAATTAAGAAGAAGAAGAAAGAAAGAAAGAAAGAAAGAAAGAAAGAAAAGAAAGATGAATGAAAGAAAGAAAGAAAAAAAAGAAAGAAAGAAAGAAAGAAAGAGGAAGGGAAAAAGAAACAAAGAAAAATGGGTTTGGCAACTATGGAAAAGCTTGGAAAATGAAGAAGAATCCAATAAATGGAGGTGAGAAGTCTTGACCTAAACTTTGAATGTAGAGTTTTAATTTTATTGATGTCTTGTTAGTGTAATTAGCATATAAATGATTGTATTTAAGTGGATAATAGAATAGGAAACTAATTATATTTTGAAGGGCTAATTCATTAATGTATTAGATTTTGGGTATTTTGAGATGGATTGTGAATTGGTAATGTATTTGGGTAAGGAAGACTTGAGGAAGCAAGCTTAAAATCTTGGTAAAAGTCACGACATGTATTGGAAAAATTATAGGACATTTCTGAAATGTTGAGCGTTGCGACGCGCAAGGCTCTGCGTCACGAAGCGTGACCCAAAACCATCCCAAATCAATTTTAAACCATTTCGATTTCACCCTAGCATGTTAGAGACCACCTAAGGGTCTCGTATCAACTCGTAAGTATATATATTACCTCATGATATAGAAAGATACGCCTCGGGGTGATAGTACTTACTTGAATAAGAAAAATTAGTTGAATTCGAATTATATATTCCTTAGTCCATCTTCTAATTGAGATTA
Source organism: Zanthoxylum bungeanum (assembly GCA_019454045.1). NCBI lineage: Eukaryota > Viridiplantae > Streptophyta > Magnoliopsida > Sapindales > Rutaceae > Zanthoxylum > Zanthoxylum bungeanum. The sequence continues at coordinate 18,653 of SKCR01040731.1, forward strand.
TCAATTATAGATCATCGCAGGAACCAGAGCTTCCTTCTGCAAGTGAGTAATGCAGCCAGATTGTAAAATCTGTGAGTGGACACACTTTTCTTAAGTTGATTTTACTTTATGATTATTATGATTATGATTATGATTATATATATATATATATATATATATATATCAGACTTACATTTTCTAATTTTAGGGCGTTAGCCAAATATATTTTGCATTTTATGATAATTAAGAGTGTTCCAAGAAATGTTTTAGAATGAGATATTTTCAATGTTTGGTTTTAGGTTTTCGAGGAATGGGGAAAAACCCACCTCAGTATGTAACTTGTGACAGACTTGGAATTGACGGATGACATGTACAGATGTAGAGGATAGGGGGATGATGATACGTAACGCCCCCAGATCCTAGTTCAGGATTAGGGATGACAGAATCCCCTTGATCCTAGTTTCAGAGCTTGGAGGGTAGCATAGATCCGCACCCCCAGTTCTAGTTCAATGGCTTAGGGGACGGCGATACGTAACGCCCCAAGACCACTAGTTTCAGGGACATGAGTGGCATGCTTTGGGGGACGGTGATACGTAACCCCCAATGTCGTGGATTTGCACTCATGGCTCTAGTTAGGCGTATGGGGGGACGGCGATACGTAATGCCCCCACATGTCAGGATTTCAGAGACAGAGAGCCGTTTTCAGAAATAATTTTCAGGTAAAGATTTCAGAAATGGTTTTCAGATACAGATTTCAAAAAAGATTTCTAGAAAGAAAAGTTTTCAGAAACAACAGTTTTATAAGAAACTTTCAGAAAAGATATTACAGAGAGATTTCAGACGAGATTTCAGAAAGAAGCCCAGAGTTTTCAGACAGGAAAAGAGTTTTCATATAAAGCTTTTTCTTGAATTTTGGTTTTAGAAACAAATATTATTTCAGTTTTTGTCCCCTCACTTAGATCGTATAATGGTATAACCCCTCACTCCCAGTGTTTTATTTTGCAGGATCATGGAGGACGAGCTCGGGAGGATGGATACTGAAAGCAGTCACTAGAGGGTCCGAGTCCACCAGAGTGTGTATAGAGTTTCAGTATCATTTGTGTCAAAGTAAAAGCTGTATGTCATGCACTATACTGAATAAGTTATTGGAATATGCTAATGTGTTCATTTTCAAGGTTGTGATGTGCGGTACTAATGAGTACACTATATGAGCATTTGAGATGTATTTCATGTTGTTGAGTCGGGGCAATGGTCCCTATGCATGCAAAAGTCATTTGAGATTAGTCAAGTTAAGATAATTACAAACAGATAGTCAGAGGCTCATGGGGATAGTACGGCCTATTCCCTACCGATAGCATCTCCCGGATTGGGGATGTTACATAAGTGCTGTGACATGGAGCGTGACCGAGATGATCTCCATGCAGGTTGAGGTTGATGTTGTGGCGCTGCAGGTGCTGAAGATGAACTGGCCTGTGCTACAGTTCTCTATGCTCTCAGTTGTTGAGCAATTCTCGCTGTAAGTGCTGTGGTAGCCTGTATTGATTCTTCTCTATGGTCTATTGGCACCTCAACTGCTGCACAGAGTTTAGTGGTAAGACTACAATATAAAAGTTCAGTCTGTGCAGAGTGTGCTGCCCGAACAATATTGCTAGTTATCAGCCTATCTATGTCAATAGTTTGTCCTTCAAGCAAAGAGTAAAGCAGAATCATCTGTTCTTTGATGACATTTGTTATATAGGTGCCAGGTAGAAGGGTGCGGGTTAAGAAGTGAAACCAAACTCGAGCATCAGGTGTGAGGTACCTAGAACTAATTTTGACATATTCCCCACCATTGTTAATATCCTAGATAGCATTAAGGATGTATATTGTCTTTGTGATAAGGTCTAGGTCATGGTGCTCAATGGTTTTTGTGTATTCATCATCCTCTATATCTGGCAACCTATAAAACCTGTTAATCGTGGATCGATCAAATGCCACCATCTAATCTCTAACCATCACCTGATATGCTTGGTGCTCGTAAGAATTAGTGTAAAACTCTCTAACCACATGAATGCATGCGGGGGTAGGTTGCTTGTAGAGCTTGTGCCAATGCCGGGTGGCGACGACTCTATCAATTTGGGGATACTGCCCGGGGTCAATATCAAAACCCATTTCCATGATTGGGACTTTTTGTCCCATCCCCTTTTCATATCTACGCTCAGCGGCTATCGATACAAATTTTATGGCATCGTAACTTGATCCAACAGCCGCAGAGGTTCGTACTCTTTAGGGGCCATTTTTAATTTCAAATTTTTATGAAACTTTTGGCAGCACTTCCCCTAATTTTCAAGAATTCCCAAATTTAACCCTAAAACCCTTCAAAATTTATTCCTAAAAACGGCTTTCGCCCCCAAAACTACTAGTTTTTCTCAATAGCAACAGCCACAAACAAATTGCAAATTCTCACACGCCCACAAACTACAATATTTCAACAGCAAACACACATAATAACACTGGCACGAACAGTAATTTCTATCACAAAACAACCATAAATAAAACACCCACAAACTACAAATCACAAATTTAAAAAAATAATTATGTAAAATCAAAAAGTAAAAAAAAATTGGAACGAAATCATCTAGCTATTGCGAGTTGTTCTTCCCCAAACCCGAGCTTATACACAAAATGGAGGGTTGGGTATTGAATTGGTGTATGGGTTTCGTGTAGGGGAAATGTTTTAGTGGGTTTTATTGAGTTTGGTTGAGGGATTTGAGGGAGAAATCGAGAGAATATGAGGAAAAGTGCGAATGTTTGAGAGAAAAAAGGAAATAAAATGAGAATGAAGGTGAAGAAAATAGGTGAATAGCTGCATTTTAAGGCCTCTGTTCACGTACGCGTCGCGACGCAGGGTGCTGCGCATCGCGATACGTAGCCCTAAATTTGGGGATTTTACGTGTTAGGTTCGCGCGTCGCGACGTGCATAGTGTTTATGCCTCGCGACGCGATTTTTTTTTTCTCATCTGCAAAATGTGAATCGTATGACTATCATGCCCACTAGGATGCGTCTCAAGATTGTCTCCTTACTCTGCCATCTCTACTCAATTGAATTTTTGTCTTCGCGATTTTGGCAAACATTATTCCATGATGACCTTTTTTTCACTGGTTTGCTCTGTTTTAAATACTCAGTATATGATTTTCCCTGCAAATATAACACAGAAAATTAAAATTGCTACAACATGTATACATAAAATATAAAAATAAAAATAAAAATAAAAATAAAAATTTTTTATGGGTTGCCTCACCGCTAGCGCTAAATTTATCATCTTCAGCCAAACGGGACTGAAGTCCACCCGTCAATGAGGTTTCAGCGTGGTTTTGGATGTCCGATTGAGGATGATCCCATTTGCGTTTCTTTTAAGGGGTCTCTTCCAACGGTGAGGTGGCCAAAAGAATTTTGTCTCATTCAGTGCTCGTGCCACCTTCTCTAACTTTATCGCACTAGTGGTTCCTGAAAGAAAAGAAAATGAATTATGAGGTCTCATATGGTGTTTGACTTTGAATGAGAGTGCAATTTTGTCAAGCTTCTGGGCGGTGTCTTCAATGTGTACTCCCCACTATTGTGATGGTTCCTCTGGTGTCACGAGATTTTCAACATAGTCACACAATTGCTCTTGTTTTTGCACTGCATCTTGTTCCATCATTTCTTCAGAGATGTATTTTAGCATTTCTTCATTCAACTCTTCATCCGACATCTGCATAATGCATGCTCCAAGAGTATCAATATGAGGATGTAAAGTTATGTATGTCCGTAAGCCTTCATCCTCTGTGGTTGGTATGAATGGTTCGGGTAGCTCTTCTGCTTGTTTCTCACAGATGCACTCAGCAACAATAGAATGATCTAGATCAAATTGAAGGCTTCATCAGTGTCATCTAAAAATGCTCCGTGAGGTATGTAGCTCTAGTTTTTCTATTAATTGTCTCACTTGATCTGTCATTCTCTATATGACTGCTGCTTGATTTTGAAATTTTGCATTAAGTTCTGCTTCCCGTTTCATGAACATCTCGAATGATTTTTCGAACATGTTAGTAAATTGTTCATCATGTTTCTTGAGCATGTCCATCAACTGTTCTACCACTGATGGTTCTGGTTTTTGAAGATCGTAGGTTGATGATGGATAAGATGGATAATAAGATTCGATAAAATATATGGGTTTTTCATTGTCATACCATGAATGATTCTGATAATTCTACCACCCCGAATTGTAGTTGAACGTGTAATGATCGGTAGGGTGGTTTCCATCACACACCTCACATCTTATTGTTTTGCCTTGAAATGGTTGAGCAAATTTTGTATTATTTCTCTCTGACATCCACTAATAGTTGTTGGGCTGGACAACATGCCTCAGAAAATCGGACTGCTGCTCCCTGATATGGGGTGTATCTTCACCTCTTAATGCTTCCATGGCCCAATAAGGCTTCATTTTCAACCACCTGAAAATAAAAGAAACAAATAAAAATGAAAGATAAAAAAATACAATATAGAAAATTAGATACAAATAAAGTAAATAGCTTTAAAATTAATAACGCAAGAAAAACAAGTCCCCGGCAACGGTGCCAAAAACTTGTTCGGGTGAAATCACACACGTAACGCAAGTGCACGTATCGCTCAAGTAGTATAAAAATATCGGTCCCACGAGGACTTAATTTCTACGATGTTATTGATTGTTGATGCTAATTATTTACAAGTATCTAATTAAGGTTGAGAGGGAATGTTTGTTCATTGGTTAAAGATGGTTTACTAATTAAATAAATAAAAATACAAAATAAATACAAAGGAAATTAATTATAAAGAAAACATCTAGGGTTGTGAATCCGCCCAATATTACTCTAATGATGAATTAATTCTCCTATACATGTGTAATAAATCAATTGTTAATCGGGAACACGAAGATATACAAAATCCTCTGTCAATGGTCAGATGCAAACACCCAAAGTAACCCAATTAACTATATATCTATGTTAATCAAGAAACTTCGAATTCATAAGATCAAGTTCCAATTGTGGCTACCCACGCCTGACAGGTATGTGTCTATCCTGGAAAGAAATCTCTAAGATGAGATCGTGAGCTATTGAATCTAAGGCTGAAACCTAAAATCCCTTCGTCAAGTTTATTTTAAGTTTACCACATCAATCTTATTGGTGATCGTGCAACAAGAAGTATTAAGCTTAAGATTCAATAAACAAGCTAAAACATCACACATAATATAATTAAATCAATTATTAAACTCGTGAATATTGTGCTTCATCATATCCATAGAATAAAAATAAAATGTTGGGTTAGGGGATCCACTTTTAATATTTCAAATGTAGAAATCTCACTTTATTATAATATAGAAAAATTGTCGGCGTTACCCAATTTAGTCAAACCAGCCATAAATGCAGTGTTATTATTTATCCATAAATCGACTATATAGGCGGTAATCATCTGTCACCTAAAGACCGACCATATAAGCGATGTCATATTATGTCAAATAAATAAAATCAGCTATTAAGGAGGTATCAACTTTAATCCATATTATTAGATTATAATTTCCATAATATAAATTAAGTGAGATTAATCAACCTTATCATATTAAATGTTTCACCCTTCCCCCAGCGGAAATAAATTAGCTAGACATAAAAGAAAATAAAAACACACAAACTATTATTACTAAAAAAAATGCATAATTAAAATACAGAAAATAAATACAAACAATATACAATCCTCATGTTCCTTATTAGAAACCTGAAGGAAAATATGAATTTGGAAAATGAAATCATCTTCAATTTATAGGCAAAATCCGGGCTTGCGTATCGCGACGCACGTTGATTGTTGACACGTGTAAGCGGCTTGCTGAGATGTTGACATATGGCACACATTTTTCAGTGCATCGCGACGCAGAAAGTCATGTGTATCATGATGCGGGAACAATGATGATGCAGTGATGATGCGTGTCGGCACACTGTATAATTAAGGCGCGTCGCGACGCAGAGAAGTGTGTGCGTCGCGACTCGTGAACAATAATTTCCCATTTTGCATTTTTTCATCAGCTTTTCATCGTTTTAACCTCGAGTTGATTCCATTGAGTCACAAAACTTTATTTATCTGTAAAATACACAAAAACACAGCAAAACGTTCATCAAACCCGAGAAACTAAACAAATTATTAGGTCAAATGGACGGTAAATATTGATATATTTTCTGCTCATTAGGGGCTTTTCATATATGTATTGTATATATGATGTACATTTAATTTGGTTTTGATTGGATATGATCTTGACTTGTTTTAAACAAGATTGGACCAAAATGATTAAAACCGAAATTTGGTGGGCTTCATAGCAATTTGTAGGAAATATGGGATTTTCGGTTGCAATTGTGTTTTGATGTGTACGACATGTTTAAAATCATTTTGGTATTGATTTGGAATCACTCAAAATTATATTTGACAATTTATGGACTAAAATGATCAAAATGCAAAGTTTAGGGGTATTTCAGTAATATTGTGAAATTCTGAATTTTTGGGTAAAAATATGTTCTGTTGACTATTGAGTGATTAAAATAAATTAGTTTATTTTAATTACCTAAGAAAAATAAATATAAAAAAGGAAAATTTGATTTTCCGACATTCCGCTGCGTTACCCGTACTTATTGCCTAAAACCTCAACAACTGTTCATTCGACAAATGAATTCCATTTCGAGAAGGAAAATTGTCTTTTTTGGAATTTTGCATCCCAAATCGCACAATGATCTTGTCGATATAGGATGCATGAGACATAGTTAACAGTTGTCTCTTGCGATCCCAAAGAATCTGGATCCCAAGTAAATAAATGGCATCTCCAAATCTTTCATTTAAAATTGGTTAGCTAGCCATGATTCACGTCTGGTAATATTTTTACATCATTCCCAATAAGAAAAATATTATTGGTATACAAAATGAGAAAAACCGCTTTACCATCAATGACACGTTTGTATACACACGACTCATCAATTTTCTGCTCAAAATCATAAGAATTGTCATAATCCTTAAGTTAAAATCGACAATGTTGAAGCATGAATTTTCTCTTCTTTCTCTTCTCTCTTCTTGATCACTTTTAATCTTTAGTGATTAAGATTTAGTTATTATTTTTTTCGTTCTTTTCTTCTCTACTTTTCTTCTTCTTAATTTCTTTTTCTTTGTTATTTGTTTTCTTGATGGCGTTTTCTGGCCATGGGGGTGAGGCCAAGGTTTCAACTATGGTAAGAGTTGTCTAAGTTTCATCGTTGTATCAAATCTTATGTTCCAAGATCGAGATGCCTGCTTAAGTAAATAGATGGACATTTGCAGCTTACAAACCTTTCGCTATTATTCTTGGGCTACGAACCTCTCTAGTTTTACCATATAAATACACGCATCAAGATTGCCATTCAAGAATGTAGTCTTGACGTCCATTTTTCAAATTTCATAATCATAATATGCGGTAATGGAAAAAAGAGTGTGGATAGATTTGAACATGACTACTAGCGAGAAAGTCTTCTCATAATCAACTACCTCTTTCTATATATAACCTTTAGCCACTAGCCTAGCCTTGAAGGTATGTACTTTCCCATCTGCTCCCCTATTTCTCTTGTAGATCCACTTGCAACCTATGGGTTTTAACCCATCAAGTTGGTCTATAAGTTCCCAGACTGAGTTGGAGTACATCGACTTCATCTCAAGGTTCATGACTTTGAGACATTTTTCTTTATCAGAATCATCATTACAATAGGTCAATGGATCATTTACACTATCACTAGATGCGATAACTTGTGCCTCTCCAACTCCAAGATATCGATCAAGTTGTCGTATAACCCTCCCACTACATCTAGGTGGTAGATCATTCTGATATACTTGCATATGACGCTCATATATCGAATGTGCTATGCTAATGTCAATAATTGTTGATGATGGTATGCTGGTCGAACCAACAATTAACACCTCGAATAACACTTTACTTTAAGGTTTAAACTCCCTCATATTGTCATCCTCAAGAAATATAGCATTTTTCAATACAAATATTTTATTATCTTCCAGACTATAGAGGAACCCACCTCTAGTATCCTTAGGATAGCCTACAAATAGGCAAACCTGAGAATATGGTTCCAACTTTGTAGTCTTATTCTTCAGCACATTTGCTGGACACCCCAATATACAGAAATATCGTAAACTAACTTTACGACCACTCCACAACTCTAAATGAGTCTTAGAAACAGACGTAGATAAAATAAAATTAAGGATATACATTACTGTTTGCAACACATATCCCCATAATGAACTAGGTAATGAACTATAACTAAACATAGATCTTATCATGTCTAGTAGGGTCCGATTTCTCTTCTCTGCAACATCATTCTGCTGAGGTGTTCCAAGTGCTGTGAGGTAGGATAATATCTCATGCTCAACCTATAATTCCTGGAAATCACTATCAATATATTCTCCTTTACTATCTAATCATAGATTTTTGATTGTCTTACCTAATTAGTTCTCAACTTCAGTACAATACTCATTGAACTTTTTAAAGGTATTTGACTTGTGCTACATGAGGTAAACATACCCATATCTTGAATAATCGTCAATAAATGTGACGAAGTATTCATAACCACATCAGGCTCTTACATTCTATGTTCAGCAAATGTTCGAATGTACTAACTCAATTGGTTTACTGGCTTACACATTTTCCAGTAAAATGTCTCTTGGCCATATTTCCTTATAGACAAGATTCCCAGACTGGTAAAGTACCAAGCTTTAACTGGTTTAAAGGCTCGTTCTTTATCAACCTATTTATCCGGTCAAGGCTAAGATGACCAAGTTTACGATGTCAATGATATGTGTCATAGTGAGAAATCTTTTGCCGCTTTGTTTTAGGTTTCTCAACCTTAAACATCTCAGTTTTGACAAGTGAACTATGTATTAATGGTTTTAACACATATAAGTTGTTCTGTTCTCCGAGTTCCCTGTGCAATAGTTAATCCATTTCTAGTAATTATAACTGAATTATTATTAAACGAAATTGAAAAACCATCATCCAAAAGTTTTGAAACAAAATCAAATTCCTGCGAAACCCAGGAATAAATAATATATTGTTTAAATTTAGATAATAATTATTTGAAAATTTTAAATCGAAAACTCCCACTACTCTAGCTGAAATGGCATCCCTCTTCCTGACCCTCATGATATAGTCATCTTTCGCAAAGTTCCTTCATGAGTCAAGTAGTTACAAAAAAAAACTGTAACACCCCAGTAATTTTGACATAAATTCGGACTACCGCTTTGGTGTGCGTGAAATGATATGTGATATAAATCATGAACGAGTGTGAATATGCTCGTGGAATTATTTTTCTAGAAATTCGATAAATCTTTTACGACGGTACAAAATTATTTTTCCCTTCCATACCGGACAACCCTTAGTATTTTAGCCATAATATTTTCATACGATTTCCAATTTTAGTGAATTTTATATCATCGGAGATCTAAGATCGAGACCTACAACTTTTATGTTGAATATTTTCTCAAATGTGGAGCAAAATCAAGTCAAAATCATGTTTGTATTGTTGTTACTATAGCAGTTCTGGATTTATCTAGTAATTTCTCCATGTGACAAAAAAATGATTATTTAATTCAAAAAAATCTGCATATTCCTATTTATAAGCAGCCCTATGTTTTTTTACCTAGTCACTATTTATCTATCTTCTCCACTTCGTTTTTTAGCTCAACCCAAGCAATCAAATTTGTGTTCTTTTCTCACGCATCATGGAAGGAAAAATCAAGCTCCCTCAAGCCAAGCCCATTGGTAAATAAACTCTACTCACTCATTCCTTTCCTTATTTTCAAATTATTTCATTTCTTCTTTACGTTTTAGATTTGTGTCCATGAAGAGCTTGGAGTGGGTTAAGTTCATTTGGCAAGATTGGGGATTTAAGAATAAGTTTTGATGCATTAGTGAATGATAGAACATGATTAGAGCTTTATTTTGATTGAAAATTTTTCCAACCTTTTTCTAGTGTTATGGCTGAATTTAGGCTGGAAATATGATGTTGATTTCAGCAGAAATGAGAAGTTGTTTAGGTATGGGTTTGACTTGTGTTAATGCATGAATGAAGAATGAGTAACCATGGTTTGATGAATAGTAGTGGAAATAATAATTAGTGTTATAAGAAATTGATATTAGATAGTAATGTGGGGGTAAGTTTCACCATTTGATAAAGGTAATAGGTGGAGGAGCTGTTTTGGTTGGGTAATGGAAGTTTCAAACATGTTAAAGAATAATGACAATGTAAATAAATGTTGAATGAGTTGTGTAGTAAAAATGGTGAAATGGTGGCTGGGTTAAGGGGATGGTTACGAAAAGCATATCTCACAACTTATGTTCTAACAAAGTTTATCGATTATATATTATCGGTAGGAACCGTGATTCTCTTCGACACCGTGAAATAGTGCCAGTCAGTTTCCAAACCTGTGAATGGATACTTTATTTTCATAATGTTTTCTTGATTTTATAAATTAATATTGTAACATCCCCCTCCAGGAGATGCTACTGGCAGGGAATAGTTCGTACTACCCCCTTGAGCCTCTAACCTTCTGACTCTGCTCAACACTACTAATCTTATCTCATACATAAACTGATGCCTAAGGACCATTACCCAACTTGATAACATGGAATGCATCACAGATACTCATACTATGTACTCAACAGTACTTCATATTATAATTATGATAATGAACACTTCTAACATAATAACATACACAATCTATACTGTACAACATGTATAACGCATGCCTTTACTTAGACTCTCACTGTAATGCAGCTCCGGCTATAATGCAGCTTCGACTCAACCTGGTGGACTCAAACCCTCTAGTTACTGTCATCAGTATCTGTCCTCTTGAGCTCGTCCTTCGGTATACCTGCAAAACCAAGAAACTAGGAGTTGGGGGTTAGATTGTTTGAATGATCTAGTGAGTGGACAGTTTAAAAATAGCAACTAAAATGCTTTTTGAAAATCCATGGTTCTAAAACCAAATTCTTCTCAAAGCATCTCTTCTGAAATCTCTTTCATTATCTGAAAACAACTTTCTTTCTGAAATTTTTTTCTGAAAACTACTTTTGGTCTGTAAATCTCTGATATTCTCATAAAATAGTTTCTTCTATGAAAACTCTTTCTTAAAGCCATCTTTTCTGTAAGTCTGTCTCTGAAAATCCATTTATGAAAATCCATTTCTGAAAAATTTGTATCTGAATGTTTACTGAAAACCTGACGCATGGGGGCGTTACATATTGTCGTCCCCTCATATGTCTAACTAGTGGTCTTGGGCGTTACGTATCGTCGTCCCTCAAGCCAATGAACTAGGGACAATAGTGCTGAGCCATGCTACTACCTAGCCCTGAAACTAGGGTCTAGTGGTGTTATGTATCGTCGTCCCCCTATCCCTGAATCTAAGATCTAGGGGCATTACGTATTGCCGTCCCTCCAGTTATGTTCTACATGTGCACATGTTATATGTACATTCCATAAGTTATAGCCCGAGGTGGGGTTTTCCCCATGCCTCCCAAACATAAAATCATGTTTTGAAAATATCTCTTTCTAAATCATGGCTCAAACATTCTCATTTGTGAAATAACTGAAAATTTTCTTGGCTAACGCCCTAAAATATTTTAAAGTAAGTCTCGAGGCAAAAGAAATAAGTAGAAATCAGTTTGAGAAAAAGGGTCCACTCACCGATTATCATTTATTACCACTAGTCTTGGATGCAAATGGGGAGATTCCCGGGGAGAAGCTAATCCATCTTGTATGGGATTACGGTTAGTATTTAAATGAAGAAGCTAATCATTGTCATGATGTAGGGCTTAGATGTATGCTGATATGAAACCCTTGGAGTGGTCTCTAACCTACTAGGGTGAAACTGGAATGAACTAAAACAAATTTTGGGGAATTTTTGGTCATGCATCTCGATACGATGCTGTCCCTTGGGCATCGTGACGCTCACACATGCTAATAAACCAGTGAAAATCCTATGCCTCATCGTCACGATGCTAGTCCTTGGGCGTCGCGATGCTCACATTCCAGAATTGAATCGGGGATCAATTTTCCAGTACACGTCGCGATGCTGATAGGTGCACGTCGCGACGCCAACCTATTTTCAGGACCCAATATTAATTCCCCAATGCATTCTTAAAACTTACCACCACAACTTAGTAACTCAAAGGAAAAATATACAAATCATCATCCATCCACCCTTCTAACATTTCACCACATCCAATCTTAACCAACCTCAACTTAACTCATTATTTAAGGTTTCTTAATTGGGGGTTTCTCATAAGCATTAACTTCTTAACACAATAATCATATAAACTACATCAATCACAACCCAACACGACCTTCGAACATCAATTATCAAAAGAAATCAACACTTCAAAACCTAGGTCAAGTTTCTTCTTACCTTGAATAAATTATTTTCTCCATTAGATCCTTCAAGCTCCATTTCTTCTTAGTAGGCTTGTGGTGGATTGAGTTGCTTTTGATTACCTTTTGATTTTGGTGGAAAATTGTTTTCCCATCTTCATTTCCCTTATTCCTTCTCCATTTTCTCTTTCTCACGTTTTCTTCCTTTCTCCCAAAAATTAGGGATGCTAGAATAATGTTCCCATTTATATTATGGACTAATTGAAAATGATTTAAAATGAAGAAATCTTGAGAAACTTTGAGGATTCTCTGGATAGGTCTACAGGTACTATTCATCCAAATTTCTAAACTGCAGTTTTGACCTATTTCTTATTCGAATTTGGAAAAATATCTAACGTGGAAGTTATAGGTCTTAGTCTTAGTTTTCCGAAGATATAAAATTCATAAAAATTGGAGATTTTACGGAAATGTTATGACTTAAATACCACGAGCTGTCCTGATTTAACCTTGGAATAAATTCCATATTGGAACTACGAAGAATTTACTGAATGTCCAAAAAGACATTTCACGAATGTATACGTATTCGTACATGATTTATATCACGTATCATGTGTCAAATAACGTAATAGTCGCCATAAATTCTGGGATGTTACAATATGAATTTGATTTGATGATATTTAAGTTATATTTTTAGATGATGCTAAAATTATTGAAATGTTTTTATAAGTTTAAACTTGTTTTCTGATTAGTTGAGAAATGCTATTGTGCTTTGATCTTTTGATAAGAGTTCATTTATGATTTTTTTAGATTGGGGGGTAAAATCCAATCTCAGAAACTTTTGGAATTGACAGATTATGGAATTGACGGATTAAGAGACATGTGCACATGTAGTTTCAGGACTATGGGGACTGCGATATGTAACGTCATTAGTTCCTAGTTTCATGGCCAGGATGACATCATGATTAGTGCTTCTGTCTCTAGTTCAATGATTTGGGGGACAACAATACGTAATGCCCCAAGTCACTAGTTAGGCGTGTAGGGGGACATCGATACGTAATGCCCCATACATCAGTTGTTTTCCAGATGTGATTTTTCTGAATGACAATTTTATGAAAGAGTTTTACAAGAATTAGTTTTATGAGAGATCTCATAGTTTTACAAAAAGAAAGAAGTTTATAGAAATATTTTACAGAAAGAGATTTGTTTTCAGACAATAAAAGAGTTTTCAGAAAAGATTAGCTTTCTTGAGATGATTTCGATTTCAGTTAAATAAATTTTTCAAAAAGCATTTTAGTTCATGTTTTAAACTGTCCACTCACCAGGTCGTTCAAACGATCAAACCCCCCAACTCCACAATTTATTTTACAGGTAGCTTTATCAGGTGAGCCATAGCCGAACAAGAGCTTGGGATCGAGGAATAGAGTTTACTGCAGTCACTATAGTGTGAGTCTGTCATGCTTTGTTGCTCGTATTCAGATAAAATGCATATATGTCGGTATGAGTCAAGTCTAAATGTATATGGTGTTAATCATATAAAGTATGAGTATTTATTTAAAGTCAGTAAGTTGTTCATACAATATTAATTAGTTCGTGAAATAGTTTAATAAATATCTGTTATAGTAACATAGTTAAAGGAATAATTAAGAAAGTTTAGAAATGGTCAGAGGCTCAAGGTGGTAGTGAGGATCCATCTTCTGCCGGTAGCATCTCCGAGAAGGGGATGTTACAAAGTTAGTATCAGAGCATGGTCTGGGGGTCAGTGACTACAGTAGGCGGGTGATAGTGTCTTATGTATGTGGTATGCCCGGGGTACCTATATAAGGGGCTACTCTCCAGTTTCCTCGATCCTTTAGTATGTCTGGATTTACCCTAATACGGGATATTCTATAAAGATAGTTGTTGCCATCCGCATATAGTTTTCCAATCAGAAATAGGGATCTGATATGTGAATATGTTGTAAGGTGCCGAAGTACGTTGAAAGTTAGCTACAACTTTCATTAAGGAATAATGAGGTAGTAAGCCGAAACTGTTCGGGAACAAGAATAGAGAAATAAATCTAGTAGTATAATAGTAGCACAGACGAGTAGAACATAAGTAAGCTATATAGCAGTCTTAGTCTCGAACAGATACCATAGTACAAGGAATATAAAAATATTAACTAGAATCCACTACATAATCTAAAGCACATATAGTGCTCTAATCCTTCAAATAACATTCTTTTATAGCTCACCAGACAATACTAACATTCCTTCAAAGAAAGCTTCATTATCTAGAATAAATAAGTACACCCCTCATACCATGATTCTCTTAGAAGCAATAAGTTATCTAGTCGAAGGGGTTCTATAACACGTAGTTAAGGTGATGAAACAAAAGTTATTCGCCCTTAAGATATAATTCCCTCATGACGCGGTTGATAAGAATAGCAGGAATCGATGAGTTGCATCGTGAGGATTCAGAACCTTGCCCTTTCTATTTAATTCTTCCATGAAAAGAAGTCCAACAAACCCAGACATCAGTTAATTTTCATGTGGTATGCCATATTTTTAGTTATCATTAGAACTCAGTATCAGATCTTATTAGTTTGGAAAGTTCCTTAAGGCGATTTAGAGAACTTTAGATAAGACCTATTCGTGATGTGTATATTTAGATAAGTTGAAGGTAGATTGATGAGCTAAAGCGATTAGGGAATGAAGAAAACTACTCATAGTAAGATAGTCTCCTCCCAAAATAAAGAAATAACTAAATAACTAAATTAGTTTTAGATGGAGATAATTTCCTATCAGAAGCATTGACCCAATGCACCAAAATAGACAGATCTAATGGATAAGTCTCTATAAACATTTAAAGTAAGTAATGACCATTGAAGGATATTGAAAGTTGTATGGTATATTCATTGGTCAATAGAATTTTGTAAGCAATTTTTACATGGAGAGTAATCACTAGTAACAATGAAGCTTAAAGATAGACTTGAGCCAGAGTTATAGAGATGGGTAGGTTCGTTCCTATGGTGATCTCGACAAGAATATATGAAGCAAAATTGATGAGCTTGAACCATAAGAGTAGTATACTACTAGTATTGTGCAATGACTATTTGACGGTCCATATTTACATAAGGAAAAGAAGTAGCAGTGTATAATTAACATAATGAAAACCTAGAATTATGTCATACCCACCCACCCCAACCATTTTCTCTTAAACGTGAGTAGAACATGAACTAGTTAACTCGAAAAGCCAGTTATGTCATACCCACCCACCCCAACCATTTTATTTCCGTTATGAAATCTAATTTCATATAATATATCGAATATATTATTTAATCGATTAATTCCGAATTAATCGTTCTCTCTCTTATATTTGAATTTTATCCCAGATAAATTCTTTCCGTAATTAATCCTAGATTAACTTTCTCTCTATCATAATTAATCACAGATTAATTCTGTTCGAGTCATACGTCATCGGTGAATCTTCGAGAAGAGACCCATGAGATCCCTGAATATGTTGGTAGTAAATTCAATCGTCGGACTATCCGAACACGTGCGTACCTCGTACCACGTTCTTGCCGATTTACAAGACATGGTTGGCTTCTAGCAAAGCGTCGTGCCTACCCAATTCTCCAGAAATATTCTTTATGGAATATATAATCTTTGTCAGGCGTAGTATACGTAGTATTGCGTATTGCGATCCAGTATCGGATGTCACATGCAAAGCCTAAGGCTGGAATATTGTATGCCCCGTACGAAGCATATATCGAATCATTAGCAACTAGTCTCTTTAATCGGATAATCATGACCTTGTCATAGTATCCCGATAGTTGCAACTTAATAGAGTACTAGTTTTGTATCCCTGCGTGATCATCATCTCAATATGACTGAAGTGATACTTCCATCTTGACATCACATCCAATACACTACGATTCTCAATAAACCCAGAAGAGGCGTACACAGAACCTATTAAAGCATCGGACGACCAAAACCAAAGCGTATTGATTGTCGCAAATATTAGCGATGCAAGTCTCAGGTTAAGACCAAATACACCTACCCTGATTCGGATTCCCAAAAACACATAGTCATACTACCAATGGGATTCCGAGGGGTCTATCTAGAGCGAAGCTGTTTCCGTACCATCGACAAACACAACCTCCTATCACACTTGCATAAGTATCCAATACTTAAATATATGAGAACTATGTTGTTACGCTTCCATAACACGCACAAGTGCAATACTATTCTGTTATGCATTATTGATGTCCAGTCTCGATAATACTACGACTAGGGATATTTATTGATTAAACCTTCGTGGATTGATGTTATCTCATATCTTATAATCCGGAACTAATCATAAGGACTTTTATCATTTATTTATTCAAGTAATCTAATTACAAAATGATAAAATAGCAATTTCCATTGTGACATAGTTAATTTGTACAAAAACCACAATGTCTTTTACAAATAGTGATGCTATGGGTCATAATTGAGCAACAATCTCCCACTTGGCCTATAACCAGTCACTCAAGTATCTAACAGCTGAACTATGTACATGTCACTCAAACTTTTACTGAGGAATAGCTTTCGTCAGCGGATCTGCAATGTTGTCATATGATGCGACCTTCTCGATCTTCACATCGCCACGATGTATGATCTCACGAATCAGATGGAAACGTCGAAGAACATGCTTGGATCGTTGATGAGACTGCGGTTCCTTAGCTTGTGCTATAGCCCCATTATTGTCACAATATAATGGAACGGGTTCAGTTGCTAACAGGACTACTCCTAATCCAATTAGGAATTTACTTATCCAAACTGCCTCTTTTGCTGCCTCAGCTGCAGTGATGTATTCCATTTCTATTGTTGAATCGGCAACAGTCTATTACTTGGAATATTTCCAGCTTACTGCTCCGTTGTTCAAACAAAATATGTACCCAGATTGTGACTTACAATCGTCTTTATCAGTTTGGAAACTTGCATCGGTAAACCCAGTTACCTTAAGTTCTCCATCTCCATAGATTAAGAACATATCCCTAGTTCGTCTAAGATACTTAAGGATGTTATTAACCGCAACCTAGTGACCATCACCTAGATCGGCATGATAGTGACTACACATGCTCAAAGCATAGGAGACATCAGGTCGCGTACATATCATGGCATACATGATCAATTCGACTACATAAGCGAACGATATCTGAATCATATTGTCTCTCTCATCTTGAGTTTTAAGACACATGTCCTTAGATAGAGTGACGCCATGTGACACTGGCAACAGTCCCCTCTTAGACTGTTCCATGTTGAATCTCTTCAACACTTTGTCAATGTACATGCTCTGGGAGAGACCAAGCAGCTTTCTAGATCTATCTCGATAGATCTTTATTCCCAGAATAAAGGCTGCTTCTCCCAGATCTTTCATGGAGAATTTTAATGAAAGCCAAGCTTTCACCGATTGCAGCATGGGAATGTCATTGCCAATAAGCAATACATCAACAACGTAAAGGACAATGAATGTCAGTACGCTCCACTAACCTTCTTATATACACAAGGATCATCCTCATTTTGAACGAAATCATATTCTCTTATGATCTCATCAAAACATTGGTTCCAAGAACGCGATGCTTGCTTCAATCCATAAATGGATCGATTGAACTTGCAAACCTTGTCTGCATGTTTTGGTATGACAAAACCGTCAGGCTGTTGCATATAAACATCCTCCAAAAGGTTTCCGGTAAGGAAAGCGGTTTTGACATCCATCTACCATATTTCGTAATCGAAATATGCTGCAATAGCAAGCATTATCCGAATGGATTTAATCATGGCAACAGGTGAAAAAAATTTGTCGTAATCGACACCATGTCGTTGACGATACCCTTTCGATACAAGCCTAGCTTTGTACGTTTGTATGTTGTCATCCATGTCAGTCTTCTTCTAGAAGACCCATTTGCAACCAATAGGCTTTACGCCTTCTGGTGCATCAACCAGTGTCCAAACTTGGTTGGTGTACATGGAATCCATTTCGGATTTCATGGCATCTTGCCATAAATCGGAGTCGATACCTTGTATCGCTTCCTCATACGTAGCCGGTTTGTCTTCCTCAATAAGATTAATATCTATATGAGGTGAGATCAGAAACCCATACCTCTGAGGATGTTTTCTGACTCTCTCCAACCTACGCGGTTCTTGTGTATTAGAAGATTGTGCTACAGTTTCATCCCCGTTGAACTGTTCGTGTTCCGTTAAGGAATCGGTGCCAGGAATAGTATCACTCTGATTTTCATCGATTCTACTTTCCTTCCACTAACCACTGCATTTAAGAATTCCTTCTCAAGGAAACCCGCATGTAGAGCAACAAATAATTTGTTCTCTTGTGGATTGTAGAAGTAATATCCTTTGGTTTCCCTAGGATACCTACAAATAGGCACTTATCCGATTTGAGTTCAAGTTTGGTACCATCCAAAAGTTTAATGTATGCCCAGCAACCCTAAATCTTCAAGAATGAGAAACCCGGTTTCTTTCCTGTCTATATTTCATACGGAGTCTGTTGAATAGACTTTGACGGAACCTTATTCAAAATAAGTATTGCACTGTTCAATGCATATCCCCAGAAGGAAATAGGTAGCTCAGTGCGACTCATCATCGACCTTACCATGTCCAACAAAGTTCAGTTTCTCCGTTCGGACACACCGTTTAATTGAGGTGTTCCGGGAGGAGTCCACTATGAAAGAATACCATACTCTTTCAAGTAATCAAGAAACTCATTGCTCAATTATTCTCCACCACGGTCCGACCGTAATGTTTTAATACTTTTACCGGTCTGTTTTTCTACTTCGTGTCGAAAATCTTTGAATTTCTCAAAAGTTTCCGACTTGTGTCTCATAAGATACACATAACCATAACGTGATGCATCATCCGTAAAGGTTACGAAGTATTAATATCCAACTCTAGGCCTGGCTAGACATGAGATCACATATGTCACTATGAACGAGGGCTAACAGTTCGGTGGCACGTGCACCTTTACCGCTAAAAGGTGTTTTAGGTATTTTGCCTAATAAACAAGATTCACAGATGTCATATTAATTTGGATCAAATCTGTCCAAGTACCCACTCTTCGAAAGTGTGGATATGCGAGTCTTGTTAATGTGCCCAGACGATAATGCCACATATAAGTTTCATCTTTGTTACTTAATTTAAGCTTTTTGTTTGTTACATTATATGTTTGAGATTGATTTATATTCAAAATATAAAGACCATTATACACATCAGCACTGCATATCTCAATATCATTTTTATACATAAAACACCCAGTGTTTCTAAATACAAAAGTATACCCACATTGGGCTAATAAAGATACAGAAATAATATTCCTAGTCAAACTAGGTACATAATAACAGTCTGATAAGTTTAGTACATGCCCCGAGGGCAGTTCCAAAATATAAGTCCCTACAGTAAAAAATGCGACTCTGGTACCGTTTCCAACTCGTAGATCAATCTCCCTTGAGGCCAGTCTCCTACTAATCTGTAGATCATGCACATCAGTAGATATATGAGTACCACAACCAGAATCAAAAATCCAATTTTTAAAACTAGAAGTAGACATGTTTATTTCTATAACAAACATACATGAAGCCGGTGCCTTGCCCGCTTTGATTTCCTTCATGTGCGCCTTGTACTCACGGTAGTCACGCTTCCAGTGACCCCATTTCCACTCTATAGGCAGACTTCTTGGGATTTGTCCTTAGCCTTCCCTGAAGACTTTGATGATTTGGCCTTGCCCTTCTTCTTCTTCTTTACACCTCCAGTAGCCTTTGGCCAAGTCTTGGCAGACTGAGATGTTGAAGCGAAGTACGCCTAGCGCTTTTTGCCCTTCAATAGCTCTTTTTCTGCTTCACGCAACATTGCCATCAACTCTCCAAGAGTATGGTCTTGGTTCATCATATTGTAGTTCATGATGAACCCACTTCAGCTGTCAGGAAGAGACTGCAAGATCAAATCTATAGAAGTCTCAGCCTAAAAGGTTATGCCTAGCCGACCCAGCTGTTCGATGTTAGCAATCATCTGCGACACATGGTGCTCGACAGATGTACCCTCTGAAATTCGAGAGTGAAATAGCTTCTTCTGTAATTCATACCTTTGCGATCTAAGGTTAGACCGATGAAGGTCCTTCAATTTTTCCATCATAGAATAGGGATCCAATCCCTTGTTCTGGCGACGAAATTGAGGGGGTCATTGCAGCGAGCATGACAGATTGAGCAGTTGAGTTGTCATCGCTATGAGTCTTCCAAAGCTCAATCTCAAGCGGCTGGTCAATTCCGGGCTTAGGCCCGAGAGGTCTCTCTATCGTATAGAGCATCTTCTCGGCCCCCAGGTCAATCCTGAGGTTCATATTCCAGTCAGGAAAGATCGCACCATTAAAGAAATTTTCGCCTATGATAATGTCCCTAACGTTGATCTTTCCTGCCATCTTAATTGCAATAGTATAACTATTCAATTAACGATTTTTGGATGCAGTCCAACTGTGACCGGCGTAATCACACGCGTATAACGCAAGCGCACGTATCGTTCAAGTAGTATAAAAAATATCAATCCCACGAGAACTTAATACCTAAGCTATTAATTAATGAAGCTAAATGTTTACAAGTATCTAATGGATTGGTTGTTTGATTTAAAGTGACTTAAAACAAGTAAATGAAATTTCTCGAAAATAGATTTAAGAAAATTCAAATTTATAAAATTATCCAGGGTTGTGAATATTTCCAATATCTTTTAAAAGATGAAATAATTATTTTACATTTGTGTAATATATTGGTTTATTAACCTGGAACACGAAATTATGTAAAAGCCTCTTCCGATGGTCAAATACAAATACCCAGTATAACCCAATTAATCATATTCCTATGTTAACCAAGTTATCTGAATTCATTAAGATTAAGTTCCAATTATGGCTACCCCCGCCTGACATGTATATTCCTATCATGTAAGGAAATCTATTAAAGGGTTATCTATCCTTAAGGAAGATCGTGGGCTATTAAGTCTAAGGTCTTAAACCTAAAATCTCTTTTCCAAGTTCATTTTAAGTTTACCGAATCAATCTTTTTAATGGCCAGTTAACAAGATGTATTAAGACTAAGGCTCAATAAATAAACCTTTATATTACCCAAACCGTAATTTAACCCCTTATAAACCGGTGATATTAGACTTCATCACAACCCCAGATAACTGGCTTAGTTACGACACATATTTACGGGTAGTAAAAACTTAAATAAAATAAAAGACATAAAGTAAAATGCTGAAAAGTAAATTGCTGAAAAGTATATGACGGAAAGTAAATGCTGAAATTAAATATTGAAAATTAAATGCTGAAAAGTAAATGCTGAAAGTAAATTACTGAAAAGTAAATGTTGAAAGTAAATTACTAAAAGTAAATTGTTGAAAAGTAAATGCTGAAAGTAAATTGCTGAAAAGTAAATAAAGTAAAAGTACAATAAAAGAAAATGCTAAGGTAAAAGGATCTATTTTTATTACTTCTATTTTAGATATCTCCCTTAATATAATATATTAACTTTGCATGATAATTACCAACCAGCCATATAGGCGGTATCCAGATTAAGTCAAATTAATAATTAATTACCAACCGACCAATCAGGTGGTATCCAGTTTAGTCAGGTTAAAACCAATTTAAATAATTACCAACCGACCAATATGGCGGTATCCTCGTTAATCAGATTTTAACTAGTTTATATATTATAATTAAGGGAGATTAATCTAAATATTAGTAATAAAAATTTTACCTTTTACCCCAGCAAATGGGAGTTACCTCATCATTACTGAAAAGTAAAAACTGAAAATTAAAGAAAGAAAAGTATTGTGCGTAAAAGTAAATTTCGGAAAGTAAAAACTGAAAAGTAAAGAAAAGAAAGTGCAAAAGCGGAAATTAATTACTGAAAGCTGTAAATAAAAAAACAAGATACAATATTCTTAGTATTCTTAAGGAATTCCTTAGAAGAAAGTATGAATTTACAAATGAAATGGCTTTGTATTTGTAGGCAAAATTTTGCATCCATCAAATCATCTATCAAATCCGTTATCAATTGCTCCACTAATTGCTCCACCAAATCCATTATTAATTGCTCCACTAATTTCTACACTAATTTCTATCATGTTTGGTGGGAGTTTGACTATTTTTATTTTTTATTTATTTATTTACTTTGAAAATGACTTTAATAATTACACATAACACACTTGCGGATGTTTCATCAATTTCTGTCATGAAATCTTCAGAATTCGAAATTATTTTGTTGTTCCAAGTTGTAGATCATTGAGTCTTCTTTAATCTGGAACTTGAATCAGCTCAATCCGATATCGGAGTAAAGAGTTATGGTCAAAATACGACAGATGCGCAAAACTGGAATTTCCAAAACTGCAATTCGTTAAAACGCCCTTTCAAGTTTCCAATCTCCAAAATTAATATGTCAAGTCCAATATTTGTCTTTATTTAACCCACATTTTGTCCTAAATGATTTCATTGAGTCCCAATATTATTTTATCTGCAAAATAAACTAAAACACATCAAAACGTTCATCAAACCCGAGAAACTAAACAAAATATTAAGTAAAAGGGGCGGTAAATATTGATATATTTTCCGCTCATCACACCCTCAAACCAAACATTTTGCTAGTCCTTGAGCGAAACAAAAAAATAAAATACAAGAAACAATTAAAATTAAACTAAGCCACTTTCGTAGGGATCACGATTGCATTTAGCATATGCAACAAACCTTTAAACCCCTAGGTGTCCCTAGTGGACGAGTTGTAGTCACGTGATGGTTTACAGCGACGATACCCACAAACGTCTTATAAAAGTAAAAAGATAGTAAAACTAATGCACAAAAAAGCAAAAAGACAAGAGAAAAGAGAATAAAGAAGTTAGCGGCTAAACAGATGAAACATCTAATCCAAGTCAATAGTTGTTTTGTTTCATTCTAAGTTACCGAATAAGTAAATTCTCTGATTATTTTTACCATTCTCCATATACACAGTTAACAAAATATTAATCAACTCTTTTTTGCCCACAATAGTCACAAGTGCAGTTGAGAAGAAAGTAATATTTTTGTCCTAAAGTTATATCAGATTTCACACCCTTTTTTTTAAGCAATAGAATAATTTTTTCTGACTTTTCTGATTTTTTTTCTTTGATTTTTGATTTTTGATTTTTATTTATATACAATATCTTCCATCTACATAGCGAGTTTTGGGTTAGTGACTCCCAAACCAGTTGGCTTTAGGGCACTAGGTGTTAAGACACCCCTACGGACTTAATTACTCAGACTTAATTACCCCTAGTGACTCCCAACGAGTTTTTGATATATATATTTTTTGGCAACATCTTCGATCCATGTAATGAGCTTTAGGCCAGTGACTCCCAAACCAGTTGGTTTTAGGGTACTAAGTGTTAAGACACTTACAAACTTAATAACTCGGATCTCAGAAGTTTATTTTTTATATACATTTTTTCTTTTTTTCCCTTTTTTTATTATCCCATCGTTTTTTTAAGATGCTTCCTCCAATTATACTAGAGCACTGAATATTACAAACTTTTCAATTACAGCTCATGTCTGTATATTACCATGTATGCTGATAATACTTGTCAACTGAGCATATGAAGATTCATTTTAGTCAGTATTATGGAGAATTCACAAATTAAATAATTTAAAATGAAATAAATAAAAATTAATTTGTTCCGAAATAGGTTGAGATACGTCTCAGGAGTGGAAATTCCTTACTCGGCTATCTCACACCAATTTCACCTGATTAATCAAATAAAAACACAAAACACAAAATATTTTTTTGGTTTTTGTAAAAAATTTCATTTTTTATTTTACTTTTTCGAAAAATATTGACTAAAAATAAAACAATAAGAACAAGATACAATTTAACTATTCTCCTCCCCCAAACCTAAATGAGACATTGTCCCCAATGTCTTAAACAATAGAAGAAAAGTTTAGAAAATCGTACATGATTAGCTGAAATTCTACATCTAAATGAAAAGTTAAAGGTTAAGATCCAGATTTATCCGACGCCTCTTACCACGATCATTATCGGACCAGTTTATCTTGGAAAGAATGAGGTCAATTTGAGGTTTAAAGGCTAAGATTTGGTCAATTAAAACTGGGGCAGTTCTGGCAGTAAAGAGGAGTTCTTTTACATGCTTTGACACGAACTCATTTCTCCGGGCATCATCAAGAAACACACAAAGAAAATCATAAAATCCATCAACATTGTACAGTCCAAGCGATTTCTGGTGTATGTTCAAGTTTGCCCAAGATAGTACTGTAAAAATTTCCTCTATCGTGCCCAAGCCTCCTGGCAAAGCAATAAAAGCATCAGCACGGTTAATCATCTCTACAAGTCATTCAGACATACCTGGTACGATTAGTTCCTCACCTTTTGATGGTCCTATAAGATTCGCCTCTACCAAGGGTTTTAGGATGATTCCCAATACTTGACTCCCTTCATCATATATAGCCTTTGAAACGATCCCCATTAGTCAAAGATTTCCTCCTCCATATACTAGGTGCATATTCCTTTCAGCTAAGACTCGACCCAATTCCTGTGCTGCTGCTATGTATTATGGTTTAACACCAACACTGGTACCACAAAACACACAATATTTACAACTCTTCTTCTTGAAGTGGCTTCCATATTTTTGTGTTTCTTTTTTCAGCTCTGGATGCCTTCAAGAGTGCAATGATGAGTTGAATTCATAGAACCTGAAAAGGGTGAGTAATAATAGCACAAGTATCTTCCAAAGGACGATTAGTGGCAAAATAGTAAATCGTGAAAGGTCAAAAAGTAGTCTGGATCCTGTCGGAGAAAATAACAAAACAAATCACAATTATTAAGAAAAGACAAATAGATATAATATTTACAATAATGTAACGGCTTGAATGACGTCTATGCGTCAGGGACAAGCTTCCCATCCAATTTTCTTATAAATTGGCAAACAGAGTCTTTTAGGGTCAGATTCCCGAGACTTAACTGTTGTCTTTCTTTTCGGAATTGTGTATGTATTTTACGAATGGCTATATGAACATATCCACTGGGATGCTTCTCAAGAGTCGAAGATATATCATCTAAAGACTCCTTACTCAAGCCATCCCTAATGAATTTAATTTTATCTTCACGATTATCAGATACCATTCCTAAAGAACGACAACGAGTATTGCAATTCCATCGTGCACATTTGTAACAAACACCCATTTGCTTAGCTCTACATTTCTTTGCATAGGTGCTTCTTCCAAAACCAGGCAAATAAGAATTACAAGAATTAGAATACTCACCTGCTAATCAGACCCGTGCTTCGATTACCCAACGAAAGTCATTAGGAATACCATGGATCATTAGAAATCTCATTCGTTCAATGCGAGCTTTGTAGACCTTTATCAGAGAATTTTGAGGGAGAGAAGGAAATTGCTTGTGAAGATTTACGAGAGCTTCTTCCATCCTGAAATGCGTCTTAACCTGAAAAAACTAAACACACAAAAATTAAATCACACCACATCATAATATATACACAAATTGCATGGGTTGCCTCCCAGCTAGCGCTAAGTTTAACGTCTTCAGCTAGACATGACTGCCCGAACGTTAGGCTGGATTTGAAAGTGTGACACTTTCTTTTTGTCGCTCTAATGATTCTCCCCAGTAGTGATTGACATGCTTGTTTTTAATCTTGAATGTTTTGTTGGAGTCGGAATCATGTATCTCAACGGCTTTATCTGGTAAAACTTTGGTGATTAAGAATGGACATGACCACCATGATTTTAAGCTTTGCAAATGGTGATTCCAAGCTCATAAGTTGGTTTCCCTATCACCTTAGGATGACCCTTCATGTGTTAGCATTGGAAAAATTGCCACAAAT
The DNA here is from genome assembly GCA_019454045.1 of Zanthoxylum bungeanum. NCBI lineage: Eukaryota > Viridiplantae > Streptophyta > Magnoliopsida > Sapindales > Rutaceae > Zanthoxylum > Zanthoxylum bungeanum. The sequence goes on from SKCR01040731.1 coordinate 44,962, forward strand.
CTTCCTTATTTCTTCCTCTTGTTCACGGTTTGGAGAAGAAAAATGAGAGAGGGAAATGTTGGCCCTTGGCCGAATTTTGGGAGAGAGAAGAGTGAAGTGTGTTGGTTTGGTTTTCTAAAAACCTAATACCAAAAATCCATTTCCAAAATTTTGTAAATGGCTTTCCAAAAGTCAATTAAAATTTTGGAGCCAAAAAGCAATTAATGCTTTCCAACTACCACCATCAATCACAAGTGACAAGTTGTCACATCACTCAAAGTGACTAGACATCACATCAATTGATTGACTAGTGATTTGATGCTTGATGTGACTTGTGGGCCGCACTTGAATTCCAAATGCGAGTGGGCCCGCAAACACTCTCGGGCTCGGGTTCGCTAATTCCGAATTAACGAATTTTCCGTTGCGACGTAATTAAATAAAATTTAATTAAATAATTTTGCCTAGCAAAATTACTATTCACGTCGCTAAGGAATTAATTCTAAATTAACTCGTTCGCCCGAATTAAAATCTAATTTTAATTCCGCGTCGAAATCTAATTTCGTATAATATATCGAATATATTATTTTATCGATTAATTCCAAATTAATCGTTCTCTCTCTTTAAATAATATTTTATCCCAGATAAAATATCTCCGTAATTAATCCTAGATTAATTTTCTCTCTCTTATAATTAATCCCAGATTAATAAAGTGCGGGTCATACGCCATCGGTGAATCTTCGGGAAGCGACCCATGAGATCCCCGGATATGTTGGCAGTAAATTCGGTCGTCGGACTGTTCGAACACGTACGTACCTAGTACTACGTTTTTACCGATTTACAAGACATGGTTGGCTTCTAGCAAAGCACCGTGCCTACCCAATTCTCCAGAAATATTCTTACTGGAATATGTGATCTATATCAGGCGTAGTATACGTAGTATTGCGTATTACGATCCAACATCGGATGTCACGTGCAAGGCCTGGGGCTGGAATTGTGTCTGCCCCGTACGAAAAACATATCGGATCTCTGGTAACTAGTTTCTATAATTGGATAAACATGACCTAGTCATAATATCCCGATAGCTGCAGCATATAAGAGAACCAGTTCCGTATCCTACGTGATCATCATCTCCACTATGACTGGAGTGATACTTCCATCTCGACATCACACCCAATACACTACGATTCTCAATATACCCAGACGAGGCGTACACAGAACCTGTTAAAGCCCTGGACGACCAAAACCAAAGTATATTGATTGTCGCAAGTATTAGCGGTGCAAGTCTCAGGTTAAGACCAAATACATCTACCCTGATTCGGACTTCCATAGACACATAGTCATACTACTAATGGAATTCTGAGGGGTCTATCCAGAGCGAAGCTGTTTCCGTACCATCGGTAAACACAACCTCCTATTACACTTGCATGAGTATCCTATACCCAAATATATGAGAACTATGTCGTTATGCTCCCACAACGCGCACAAGTGTAATACTAGTCTTTTACGCATTATTGATGTCCAATCTCGATAATACTCTGACTAGGGATATTTAATGATTAAACCTTCATGGATTGATACTGTCTCATATCATATCAATCCGGAACTAATCATATGGACCTTCTATCATTTATATATATCTTGGTAATCTAATTACAAATGATAAAATGGCAATTTCCTTTGTCACATAGTTAATTTGTACAACAACAACACCATGATCTGTACAAATAGTGATGCTATGGGTCATAATTGTCCAACACAAGGTGTTCCGAACCGAGTGAAAATATTCTTTTTCAGGAATTTGATCACCACTTTTGAATCATTGAATGGTAGTGCAATTGCTTCAACCCATTTGGAGACGTAGTCTACAGCAACCAAGCTGTACAGGTTTCCGAATGATGGAACAAAGGGTCCCATGAAATCTATACCCCCACACATCGAATATCTCCACTTCCAGAATTTTTTGCAACGGTCCTTCATTTCTCTTCGAAATATTCCCCATTCTCTGGCACCTGTCACATTGAAGAGCAAAAAGATAAGCATCTTTAAAAAGAGTGGGCCAGAACAAACCTGATTGTAGGACTTTGGCTGCAGTTTTGTTTCCGCTGAAGTGTCCGCCATATGGTGATGAATGACAGTGCTGCAAAACACTGTTTACCTCCTCTTGTGGAACACACCGTCTCAATAATTGATCAGCACACCGTTTGAACAGGTACGGCTCATCCCAGACATAGTGCTTGACTTCTTTGAAGAATTTCTTCCGTTGTTGAGTTGTCCATTCCAACGGCCATTTTCCTGACACAATGTAGTTGACATAGTCAGCATACCAAGGGGCATCTTGCTGTTTCATGGCAAACAGCTGTTCATCTGGAAAAGTTTCTTTGATTAACAGATCTTTGTCAGCTGTTTCTCCATTCTCGAGCCTCGATAGATGATCTGCCACTTGGTTTTCTGTCTATTTCCTTTCTTTGATCTCCACATCAAATTCTTGCAGAAGAAGTATCCAACGGATTAATCTGGGTTTGGCATCTTTCTTCGTGATCAGATATTTGATTGCTGAATGATCTGTGTAGACCACTACTTTGGGACCCAGCAGATATGAGCAGAATTTGTCAAAAGCGTACACAACTGCGAGCAACTCCTTTTCAGTGGTTGTGTAGTTGAGTTGAGCTTCATTCAAAGTTCTGCTGGAGTATTAAATGGTGTGAAAAATCTTTGCTTTGCGTTGTACCAAAACTGCACCTACAGCAAAATCACTAGCATCACACATTACTTCAAATGGATGGGTCCAGTATGGTGCTACAATGATGGGGGCAGAAATCAGCTTTTGTTTTAAGATCTCAAAAGCTTCTTGGCATTCTTTGGTGAAGTTGAAAGGCACATCATTCTCCACAAGATTGCAAAGAGGTTTAGCAATCTTGGAAAAGTCTTTGATAAATCTCTTGTAAAAACCTGCATGTCCAAGAAAACTCCGAATCCCTTTTACAGACGTCGGCGGAGGTAGTTTTTCAATTGTTTCAATCTTTGCTTTGTCTACCTCGATTCTTTTTTGTGAGATCCGGTTTCCAAGAACAATGCCCTCATGTACCATGAAATGACATTTCTCCCAATTGAGCACCAGGTTTGTATCTTCGCACCTTTGTAACATCTGTTCCAAATTTTGCAAGCAGTGGTTAAAAGAATCTCCAAACACAGAAAAGTCATCCATAAAAACCTCCATACTCTACTCCAGTATGTCTGAGAAGATGGTCATCATGCAACGCTGAAATGTAGCGGGGGCATTACATAATCCAAATAGCATTCTGCGGAAAGCAAAAGTACCATATGGACATGTAAAGGTAGTTTTCTCCTGATCTTCTGGTGCGATGGAAATCTGATTGTACCCAGAATATCCATCCAGAAAATAATAGAACTCATGTCCCGCTAGTCTGTCTAACATCTGGTCAATGAATGGTAGCGGAAAATGGTCCTTTCGAGTTGCTTTGTTCAGCTTTCGGTAGTCCATGCATACTCTCCATCCAGTCACCGTTCTGGTTTGGATTTGCTTGTTCTTTTCATTGGTAACCACAGTGATTCCTCCTTTCTTCGGCACACACTGCATAGGACTCACCCAAGTACTATCTGAGATGGGGTAAATGATGCCAGCATCCAACCATTTGATGATTTCTTTCTTTACGACCTCCTTCATGATTGGATTGAGTCTATGTTGATGTTGCACTGTGGGTTTGTACTCATCATTCATCAGAATCTTGTGCATGCAAAATGATGGACTAATGCCTCGAATGTCCGCTATAGTCCAGCAATGGCTCTTTTGTGCTCTCGTAATACTCTCAGTAACTTTTCTTTCTGCTCCAATGTTAGTGAAGAAGAAATAATAATAGTTAATTCAGAAGAGTTTCCAAGAAATGCATACCTGAGATGGCTCAGAAGTAACTTCAGCTCCAGCTGTGGTGATTCTTCAATCGAATGCTTGATTCGATCTTTCTTTGGCAGTTCCAAGCTTTCAACTGGTGGTGTTGATTTGAATCAGAATAGTTTGTCAAGGTAGTTGATACATTCCAGGATTTCAACATCTAGCTCACTGTCAGTCATATTGGTGATGCAAGCTTCAAGTGTATCTGTGGGATTTAGCTCAGTATCCTGAACGATACTATCAACAACATCAACTCTGAAGCATTCTTCTTCATTTTCATCGCTCGGGAATTTCATGGCTTTGAAAACATTGAAAGTAACTTCTTGGTCCTGAACTTTCATGGTTAGTTCTCCTTTTTATACATCAATCACAGTTCGTCATGTCGCCAAGAATGGTCTTCCAAGGATGATAGGCACATCTTTGTCTTCTACCATGTCAAGGATAATGAAATCTGCTGGAAGAATGATTTGTCGACTTTGACCAGCAGATCTTCAACAACACCTATTAGAAATGCGAGCGTTCGATCAGCAAGTTGTAATGAGACTGAGGTAGGCATTGCTTCTCCAATTTGCAATTTCATGTAAATAGAAAAAGGCATCAAATTAACACTTGCACCTAAGTAACATAAAGCCTTACCGATATAGTGTTCTCCAATAGTGCATGGGACAGTGAAACTGCCAGGATCTTTCAGCTTTGGGGGAAGTTTCCTCTAAATGATGGCACTGCATTCTTCCATCAATGCTACTGTCTCGTAATCTCCCAATCTTCGTTTTCGTGAAAGAATGTCTTTCATGAATTTTACATAGCTGGGCATTTCTTCCAAGGCTTCTGCAAATGGAATGTTGATGTGCAGCTTTTTGAACACCTCTAGGAAACGAGCAAACTGCTTGTCCAGTTTGTTTTTCTGAAGTCGTTGAGGAAAAGGTAGAGGTGGAATGATCTGATCTTTTTTCTTTTTCCTTTGCTTCTTTTTCCTCCGTCTGTTGCCCTGTTTCTTTTGAAACTTCCTCAATTGTTTCCTTGATTCCAACATCTCTGTTGATTTCAGTACCGCTTTTCAATGTGATGGCTTGACATTGCTCCTTCCATCGGTTCCTTAGATTGGGTTCTGTGTTGCTGGGAAGATTACCTGAAGGTCTGTAGCTTTGAGCATTGGCCAATTGTCAGATTTGATTCTCCAGTGCTTTGATGGAAGCAGATTTGCTCTGAAAGATAGCATCATAAGCTGCTTGTTACTTTTTGAACATCTCTGCAATCCATTCTTTCATTTCTGGTTCTTTTTCATTTTTCTGGCTTTTGTTCTGTTGTTGAAATCCTGGTGGTGAATAGTTTTGCTGTTGGAATCCAGGTGGTGGATTGTTCTTTTGTCCTGAATTGTTGCTCCATGAAAAATTGGGATGATTCATCCACCATAGGTTGTAGGTGTTGAAATATGGATTGTTCCCCTGTATGTTGAAATTGTTGACATAATTCACCGTCTCTTCAAGTTGGTTTGGTTCTGGTGCTCCTCCATATGGTGAACTTGTGGATCCAGTGCTGAGAGTCTCCATGAATTTGCATATCTGATCCAGCTTGGCGTTGACTGCTGTATTGGCTCCACTTTCATAAATTTCTGCAATTCTTTGGATCATGCTTCTTTCTGTTGGCCACAAGGAATTGTTGTTGGCCATTTCTTCGATTAGGTCTCAGGCTTGATCTTCTCCTTTTGCCATTAAAGCTCATTCAACAGCAGCATCGATTGTGGTTCTCATCTGTCCAGAAAGTCCATTATAGAAGGTTTGGACTTGAAGCCATTTTGGAATCTCATGGTGAGGACATTTTCGGAGCAAATCTTTGTACCTTTCCCAAGCTTCGTAGAAAGTTTCTGAGTCTTGTTGTACAAAAGATGTGATGTCATTCCTCAGCTTTCCAGTTCTGGCTGGTGGAAAGTACTTTGCAAGAAATTTGGTGGCTAAAGTGTTCCAAGTTGTGATGGAACCTGCTGGTAGTGAATGTAGCCAAGCTTTAGCTCTGTCCTTCAAGGAGTATGGGAAAATACGCAGTCTCATTGCTTCTTCAGCTTCTCGGTTGTAATTGAAAGTGCCGCAAACTTCCAGGAAGTTGCTGATGTGGGCATTAGGATCTTCAGTTGCATTCCCCCCAAACTGAACTGGCTGCTAAATCATCTGAATGCATGTTTTGATGTCACTCGCATTTGCTGGTAAGGGAGGAAGTACAATACATGAAATGAGTCTGTCAACCACCGGAATGGTTCTGTCTCGAATGGGAATTGGTGGTGCAATCTCCAAAGGTTCAGGTTCCATGTTGACTAAAGCTTCTTGGCCTTCTCGCTTTTCCCTTCTAAGCTGTCTGATGGTTCTTTCAATTTCTGGGTCAAGCGGTCGAAGTTCAAAGCTTCTGGTTCGTGTCATGAAGTTTCTGAGAACCTGAAACACAAGAAAACAAAAAATAATAAGTAAAAAGAAATTAGATACAAGTAAAGGTATCTAACCTTTAAACTAATAGTGAAAGATAAATAAGTCCCCGGCAACGGCTCCAAAAACTTGACCGGTGTAAACACTCACGTATAACGCAAGCGTACGTATCGTTCAAGTAGTATAAAAAGTATTGATCCCACGAGGACTTAATATTTAATCTATTAATTTTATGAGGTCAAATGATTACTAGTATCTAACAGGTTGATTGATTGATTTGAAATGGTGATGATTCTAAATTTAAAAACAAGTAAATAAAATTGCACAAAAGTAGGTTTAAGAAAATTCAATATTAAAAACTATCTAGGGTTGTGAATCTTTCTAATATCATTTAAAAGATGAAGTGGTTATTTCATGGTTTTGTAATAAATCGGTTTACTAACCTGGAACACTAAATTATGCAAAAGCCTCTGTCGATGGTCAGACGCAAATACCCAGTTTAACCCAATTGAACCATATGTCTATGTCAACCAAATTATCTGGATTCATTAAGTTTAAGTTCCAATTATGGCTACCCCCGCCCGACAAGTATATGTCTATCATGTAAGGAAATCTAAGGGTTATCTATCATCAAGGAAGATCGTGGGCTATTAAGTCTAAGGCTGAAACTTAAAATTCCATTGTCAAGTTTATTTTAGATTTACCACATCAATCTTATTGGTGATGAGACAACAAGAAGCATTAAGCTTAAGACTTAATAAGTAAACCTTTAAATTACCCAAACTATAAAATAACCCCTTATAAACCGGTGATACTAGAATTCATCACAACCCCAGATAACTAATTTAGTTACAACACATAACTAGGGCTTTAAAAGACATAAAGTAAAAATACTGAAAAGTAATTGCGGTAAAGTAAAAGCTGAAAAGTAAATTACAATAAAATAAAATGCTAAGGTAAAAGGATAAACTTTTACTATTTACTATTTAGATATCTCCCTTAATATAATATATTAACTTGTGATTATTTTACCAATCGTCCATATAGGCGGTAACTTGATTAAGTCAAATTAAATCCAACCAGCCATAAAGGCGGAATCAAAATAAACCTGCCATATAGGCGGTAAGAAAATTTAATTACCAACCGACCAATTTGGTGGTATCCTTGATTAGTCAGGTTTAAACCAGATTAAAATGAATTACCAACCGACCAATATAGCAGTATCCTTTTTAAGTCAATATTTTAAATAGTGAATATATTATATTTAAGGGAGATTAATCTAAATAGTAACAGTAAAAGAATTACCTTTCACCCTAGCTGGGAAAGTTACCTCCTCATGGTGAATAGTAAAAACTGTAAAAAGTAAAAAAGTAAATTATTATTACTACAGAACGTAATTAAAATTAATTACAAAACTAAAATTTAAAAGAAACTAGATAGAAAACTCCATATTTACATCAGAGAAATGAGAGATGAAGGTACATCTGAAACTGAAATTTCGAGCTCTATTTATAGGCGTCAGTAGGGGGTCGACGTCGCGACGCCCAGCTCGCGTCGCGACACCCGTTTTGTCGACGTGGCAGCTTCTGGTTCGTCGACTTTAGATTTTGGATAAGGTGATAAGGTGACACGTGGCAAGGTGGTTGGGACTCAATTATTGCGACACGTGGTGGCTCGTGATTGGCTGATGAAGATTCTTATCTACCACGTGTCAATTGCGGATAAGTGAGTCAATAATTGATACTGACGTGGCGACACGTGGTGATTGTGACTGTCGGCACCATAGAATTGTGACACGTGGCACGCTGTGATTGGATGATGATGACGTGGCGATGATGTGGCACTTTGACTCGGTCAACCAGTGATGTGGATGATGACATGGCAGACACATGGAGTGACATGTGGCGACATGTGGCGATGGCGACTGTCGGCACCGTAGGATGATGACACGTGGCACGGCGCTTGTTAGCAGATCGGCTGTGATGGTGACACGTGGCCCGACGCACGTTAGCTTAGTCAAATTTTCTCAGATTCTGACTTGTGGACCCGGCGCACGTTAGCAAGTTTTGGTGCATGTTAGGCATCGCGACGCCAAAGGCTTGCGCATCGCGAAGCGCCCAAATTTCCAAAATGCCCTTTTTGTCCAATTTTCACTATTTTGGACCAAATCACCTCCAGAGTGTCCTGAAACTTTATTTATCTACAAAATAACACAAAACACATCAAAATATTCATAAAACTCAAGAAACTATACAAAATATTAGGTTAAATGAGTGGGAAATAGTGATATAATTACCACTCATCAATGGGTCTCTGATCTCACCTCATGTAGATGTCAATCTTATTGAGGAAGACGAACCGGCTACGTATGAGGAAGTGATACAATGTATCGACTCATTTTATGGCAAAGTACCATGAAGTCCGAAATGGATTCCATGTATACCAACTAAGTTTGGACACTGGTTGATGTACCAGAAGGCATTGTGCCTATTGGTACTGAATGAGTTTTCAAGGAAGACATATATGGATGGCAACATGAAATGTACACAGCTAGGCTTGTACAGAAAGGGTATCTTCATCAACATAGTGTCGATTATGACCAAACTTTTTACATGTTGCCATGATTAAATCCATTTGGATAATGCTTGCTAATGTTGCATATTTCATTTATGAAATATGACAGCCGGATGCCAAAACCGCTTTCCTTAACGGAAACCTTTTGGAGGATGTTTGTATGCAACATCCTGACGCTTTTGTCATGCCAAAACATGCAAACAAGGTTTGCAAGTTAAACTGATCCATTCATGGATTGAAGCAAGCATTGCGTTCTTGGAAGAAGCGTTTTGATGTAATCATAATGGTATATGATTTAATTCAAAACAAAGATGATTCTTGTGTATATAAGAAGGTTAGTGGGAGCGCACTGAAAATGATTGTCCTATAAGTTGATGATGTATTGCTACTTAGCAATAACATTCCCATAATAAAATCGGTGAAAGCTTGGCTTTCATGAAAAATTCTCCATAGAATACCTGGGAGAATCAGGCTTTATTCAAGGAATAAAGATCTACTGGGATAAATCTAGAAAGCTGCTGACACTCTCTCAGTGTTCGTACGTTTTGATATGTACGTGACCTGATGTCTCATATGCTTTGAGCATATGTAGACGCAATCAGGCCAATCTAGGTGATGGTCACTGGATTGAAGTTAAGAACATCCTTGAGTATCTTGGATGAACCAAGGATGTTTTCTAAGAATATGGAGAAATGAGAACTTGAGGTGACTAGGTTCACCGCTGCAAGTTTCCAAACCGATAAAAACAACAGTAAGTCGCAATAAGGGTACCTATATAGTTTGAACAACGGAACAGTGAGTTGGAAATCTTCCAAGCAAGATATTGTTGCCGAATAAATAACAAGAGTGGAACATTGCTACAGCTGAGGCAGCAAAATAAGCATTTTGGATCTATAAAATTCCTAATTAGATTAGGAGTAGTTCTGTTAGCAGCTGAGCTAGGCTAGCACAGGCTAAGGAACCGCGGTCTCATCAATGATCCAAGTATATACTTCAACTATTTCATCTGATTCGTAAGATCATACATCGTGGCGATGTGATGATCGAATAAATCGCATCAGATGATAACCTTGCAAATCCGCTGACGAAAGCTATTTCTCAGCAGAAGTTTGACCAACCCGTACATAATTCAGGTGTTAGACACTTGAGTGATTGGCTATAGGCCAAGTGGGAGATTGTTGGATAATTATGACCCATATCATCACTATTTGTACAGAACATGTTGTTGTACAAATTAACTATGTGACAAAGGAAATTGTTCTTTTATCATTTGTAATTGGATTACCTGGATATATAAATGATAAAAGTCCATATGATTACTACCGGATTAATAAGATATGAGACAGTATTAATCCACTAAGGTTTAATCATTAAATATCCCTAGTCGTAGTATTATCGAGACCGGACATCGATAATGCGGAATAGACTAGTATTACACTTATGCGTGTTATGGAAGCGTACGGCATAGTTCTCATATATTTGGGTATTGGATACTCATGCAAGTGTAATAGAAGGTTCTGTTTACCGATGGAATGGAAATAGCTTCGCTCTGGATAGACCCATCGGAATCCCATTGGTAGTATGACTATGTGTCTATGGGAATCCGAATCAGGGTAGGTGTATTTGGTCTTTACCTGAGACTTGCATCGCTAATACTTGCGACAATCAATATACTTTGGTTTTGGTCGTCCGGGGCTTTAACAGGTTCTGTGTACGCCTCTTCTGGGTATACTGAGAATCGTAGTGTATTGGGTGTGATGTCAAGATGGAAGTATCACTTCAGTCATATGGAGATGATGATCACGCATGGATACAGAACTGGTACTCTAAGTGCTATAGCCATCAGGGAAGTATGACTAGGTCATGACTTTCCGATCATAAAGAGACTAGTTGCTAGTGATCTGATATATGCTTCGTACGGGGCAGACACAACTCCAGTCTCAGGCCTAGCATGTGACATCCGATACTGGATCGTTATACGCAATACTACGTCTGACAAAGATCTTGTATTCCGTAGAAGAATATTTCTGGAGAATTGGGTAGGCACGGTGCTTTGCTAGAAGCCAACCATGTCTTGTAAATCGGTAAGAACGTGGTACCGGGTACGCACGTGTTCGGATAGTTCGATGACCGTATTTACAACCAACATATCCACGGATCTCGTGGGTTGTATCCCAAAGATTCACCGATGATATTTGACTCGAACAAAATTAATCTGGGATTAATTATCAGAGATAGAAAATTAATATGGGATTAATTACGGCAAGAATTAATCTGGGATTAATTATCAGAGAAACAATTAAGAATTAATTTGGGATTAATTGCGTCGAGAATTTATCTGGGATTAAATTCGTCGAAAGGAGATAACACGATTAATTTGGAATTAATCTGTAAAATAAATTTAATAGTTAAATTAGATTTTACTATTTAATTTATTTAATTGGGCTAAAATAATATATTAGATATATTAAATGAAATCGGATTTCAACGCGGAATTAAATTGGATTTTAATTCTAGCGAACGAATTAATTTGGAATTAATTCGTAAGCGACTTTAATAATAATTTTGCGAGGCATAATTATTTAATTAAATTAGATTTAATTATGTCGCGATGGAAAATTCGTTTAGTCAGATTAAACGAACCGGGCCCAAATTGTGTTGTGTAGCCAACCAAATTTTGAATTGAATGGGTGGGACCCATGACTTACATCAATTGTCAACAATTGATATAAGTGGTTGGCAATAAATTAAATTGGATTTTTATACACATCATACCTACCAAGTAAAATCAATTAATGAATTTTTTGGAAAATAATTATCTCTCTCTCTCCTTGGCCGAGTGGCCACTGTCTTTCTTATTTATTCATTTTGGCGCAATTGGCCTCTGGATGAAAAAGATTAAAAATGGCTTCTCTCTCTGAATTGGCCGAGTGGGCTTTAATTTCTCTTTGAAGAATTGGCCGAATGCAGCTTTTGTTTTTTTCTTTTAGAAATTAAAAGCAAATGGCCTCTAGTTTTTTTTTTGAAAATTGCATTTGGTCATTATGGCTGAATGGCCTTATTTTTCAAAATGGCATTTTGCTTCCTCTCTCCAGGCCGATTTGTTGCTTCTCTTGGAGAGAAAAATTCGGCCACTTTTGTTCTTGCTAGCACATAAGGGAGTCAAGTGAAGGTGATATGGACACTCACCCATGAGCTTGGAAGCTTCAACATCCATAAAAGTTTTGAACTCAAGCCGATCAATGTAAGTTAATTCCGTAAATTTCTTGATTTATTCACACACGAATCACGCTTAGAGATCCCGTGGCATGTCTAGGACAATTACATTTAATACTTTTGTCAGTCTGTTTTTCTACTTCGTGTCGAAACTCTTTGAATTTCTCAAAAGTTTTCGACTTGTGTTTCATAAGATACACATAACCATAACGTGATGCATCATCCGTAAAGGTTACGAAGTATTCATATCCACCTCTAGCCTGGCTAGACATGGGCCCACATACGTCACCATGAATGAGGGCTAACAGCTCTATGGCACGTACACCTTTACCAATAAAAGGTGTTTTAAGCATTTTGCATAACAACCAAGATTCGCAGACATTATATGAATTAGGATCAAATCTGTCCAAGTATCTATTCTTCAAAAGAGTGGCTATACGAGTCTTGTTAATGTGTCTCAGACGACAATGCCACAAATAAGTCTCATATGTGTTACTCAATTTGAGCCTTTTGTTTGTCATGTTATATATTTGAGATTCGTTTATATTCAAAATATAAAGACCATTATTAACATCTGTTGTATATATCAAAACATCATCTTTATATACAAAACACCCAGTGTTCCAGAATACAAAGGTATACCCGCATCGGATTAAACTAGATACAGAGATGATATTCCTAGTCAAACTAGGTACAAAATAACAGTCCACTAATGTTAGTACATGCCCCGATGGCAGATTCAAAACATAGGTGCCAACGGCAAAAACAGCGACTCTCGTCCCAATTCCGACTCGTAAGTCGATCTCACCTGAAGCCAGTCTTCTGCTAATCTGCAGATCTTGCACATCAGTATATATGTGAGTACCACATCTAGTATCAAAAATCCAATTTTTAAAACCAGTAGTGGACATGTTTATTTCAATAACAAACATACCTGAAGCAGGAGCCTTGCCCGTCTTCGCTTCCTCCAAGTCCACCTTGTACTTACGTCAGTCACACTTCCAGTGACCCAGTTTGCCATAATATAGGCAGACGTCTTGGGATTTGTCATTTGTCTTCCCAGAAGACTGTGACGATTTAGCCTTGCCATTTTTCTTCTTTTTCTTCACACCCCTAGAAGGCTTCGGCCAAGGCTTGGCCTTCTTAGATGTCGAAGTAAGATGCGCCTCGCGCTTCTTGCCTTTCAGAAGCTCTAGCTCTGCCTCTTTCAGCATAGTCATTAACTCTCCAAGAGTTGTCTCTTTGTTCATCATATTATAGTTCATGACGAACCCACCCCAACTGTCGGGCAGAGACTGTAAGATCAAATATATGGAAGTCTCGGCCTCGAAGGTAATGCCTAACTGACCTAGCTGTTCGATGTCAGCAATCATCTGTGACACGTAGTGTTCGACAGATGTACCCTCTAACATACACGAGCAAAAGAGCTTCTTCTGCAAATCATACTTCTGAGATCTGAGGTTAGATCTATGAAGATCCTTCAGCTTCAACATCATGTTATAAGGATCCAATCCTTTGTTCTGACGACAAAACTGAGGAGTCATTGCAGCAAGCATAATGGATTGAGCAGTAAAGTTATCATCACGATGAGTCTTCCAAAGCTCATGCTCTACTAGATGCTCAAGCCTAGGCTCAGGCTCGAGAGGTCTCTCTATTACATATAGTAACTTCTCAGCTCCCAGGACTATCATGAGATTCATTTCCCAGTCTGAAAAATTTATGCCGTTAAAGACATTCTCGCCCATGATTATGTCCCTAACGCTAATCTTTCCAGCCATCTTGATTGCTATAGTCCAACTATCCAATCAAATATTTCGGGTACACTCAAATGTAATGGTTACTATAGTCCAACTATATAACCAACTACAAATGGAGTAGTGTTGAGTACAGTCTAACTGTTCAAAGAAAGCAATAAAATAATATTAGTCCAACTAATATATATATAAAAATGAGAAATTATAATAAAAGAGCACGCATTTTAGCGAGTATTAAACTAAATTGTAAATTTAATACTTGCCTCCCACTATTTTTCGGCGAGCCTCTAACCCTCTGTTGAGTACTCGGGAAACCTAGTTTCCTAGTGGGCTAGGATCTCGTTAAATAATACACAACCTTGACTTTGGCCAACAACCTGTATAAAATTTAACTAGGTAGATCTCTAAGATCAATTGGATCTCATCTAATTCCTAGATCCGGTAGGTGGACATCCAAGTCCAAAACATATATCCAATATATTTCCTAACTTGTTTCCTCTGAATCAACTGAGCCTTGGCTTTGGCTCAACAAGCTTAATGATTTCAGTTAAGCGCAACCCATTGACAGTGAGAAAGCTTCGTAATCCACGTCGATGTACAGAAGTGATCTTGACTTTGGCCAACAAGTCACAACTGCCCAAGACATGCGATGTTAACAAAGCTTTCATGGTTCAAACACATTCGCGATAGACAATGATCTTGACTTTGGCCAACAAATCAAAGCCAATCTTGGATCTTGAGAGAGAACCACTCAATGGAAGGAAACGCTTAATATTAAATGTGAGGGCGTTTTTCATAAATTGGCAACCAATTTATTATCTTTGATTAGGTCTCATCATACACCCTTAAACATGCATTCTAAAAGCATAATAAGGCGCGATAAATTTAATAATGATATGCGGATGGATATTCACATTTTTTTCCTAGAACAAAACTCTCTCTTTTTCTCTCTCTCGCTAGCACTTTACATTCTTCTAAAACCCAATTACATAACACTATATGAAACCTCATTTACATTTAGGGGAATTGGTGAGAAGAGAAATACAATGAGAATGAGAGGTGATAGGCTGGATACGCAGGTCCAATTTCAAATAAATATCATATTTACAATAATTTCCAAAATTTCCCCCACCCATCTAATATCCATCTGATATGCATTATTCAACAAATACATCCAAGTATTCACACATAACATGTTGTCAATCAATCTAATCCAATTAATTAATTCTTCAATTAATGACCATCCAATGTTCATACAATGATTTGATTTGCGTGAGTCCAACTCGTTTAAGAATAAATACTCAAAGTAAGTATTCTTGAATTATATCAAACTACAATATTAAATCCAATTTAAATTGTATCCAATACTAATTCATGTTTAATTCCAAATTAAATAATTACACCTATTATAGTGTCTTTTTAGACTTGGATTCCAATCCAATCCAAAAGGGTCTCAAAGGCCCAATTAGCATCCAATGCCATTTCGATTAGGTCCAATGGGCTTTTAATTAATTCTTTAGGCATGGGCTTTTGGCCATTATGGATCAAACCAATAATTCCTTGGCCCATTTAGGAATCACCATATGTCAACTGTAGGCACTGCATTTTGCATATAAGTCCCGATGATGGGAGGCACTACTCTTTAGGTTGCGGAAGTCGCAGGAAACGAATGTCGGAATGGGAAATTCAAAATAAGTATGACATCGGATTCAATTCACATGTCCACTGCTTTCATTCGTGTTGCGTTCATGAACACGTTCTAACGTTAAGCAGATTACGGACGTTCGTGTAGCGTTCGAACGGTGTCGGTACTTCTGGTTTTGTTGCTAGCCTCACGCCCAAGCCCATTTAGCCCACCAAAACCCACCCAAAAATAACAAAACACATATTTAACACATGGTGAAATTAAAACAAATCAAATAAAATCTAAATAATCACATACCTAATTAAAACAAATCAAATATATGATCTTCCTAATTAAGCCAAATCATGTCCCCAATTAACTAGATATTTTCCTTCTGAAACACTAATTATGAGATGCCACTCATGATTACATTGATTCCTTTCCTATTCACACAAGAGAAACCCTAGCCTTTGTCTATAAAAAGAAGTCTAAACCAACCTTTCACACCCTAGCTCTTTCTCACAAAAACACAAAAGAAATAAACCTAGCTCACACTCCCAAGACAACAAGAACAAGCAAACAAATAATCCTCTTCTCCTCCTCTCTCTAGCAACCGAATACTCACACATCAAAACCCTCTACATTGTCGCACAACCAGACTGAAAACACTCCCGTAAAAACAATTCTCCATTCACCAAAAATCACCCCTAAAACTGTCTTATAACCACCGAAAATCACCCTCAAACAGTAGCTCAATTACCGCAAACAGCCCCTAAAAACTGTATCTTTAAAACCGCAAAAATAGTAGCCTTCTACCGCAAAATAGTGACTGAAAACAGCAGCAAAACAGAGGAAACGACAGCTCAAAACCGCGAAGCAGCGAACAAGAGCAGTGGACCAGTGAACGGGAGGAGTTGCGGAGCATCAACCCTTCCGACGGCCGTGTAACGCACTTTCGAGAGATGACCTAAGAGGTTAGACCTGAGGGCACCCTTCTTATTTATTCTCATCTTTTTTTGTTGTTTATTAGAATTCCCCTGCATGAGAGTCGTTTGTTGATATATGTTATGGTCCTTGAATGAATGGAATATGTGTTCTCTATTGTGGTATATTGGATGGAAACCCGGACGTAAATTCCGTAGCCGAATCCAAATGGAAGGTATTGCGGTTTGCACTCGGGATACAATACCACATATCACTTGAGAGATTCACACATTTTGTTTCATCCAACCTTGTATTCGAGCATGATTGGGTTGCTAGCATGTTATTTATCTTTTAAGCATGATTTAGTCATCAGTATGCTATTACTTTCTACATGTTACTTATTTATGCATGATGATATAGTGCGCATGGGCTAACTATGGTGGATTAAAGGTCCTTTATTCGAGGGAAATGCCTAAAAGGCTACCTTTTCCACGATGTTTTGCCGCGCCGGACGGAGTATGTTTGATTGAATGTGAGATATGTTTAATCGAGCATAAGAGGTCTTATATTATTGTTGTCTTTATTTTATATGAATGGTAACATAATGCGCATGGGCTAACTATGGTGGATTAAAGGTCCTCTATTAGAGGGAAATGCCTGAAGGCTACCTTTACCACGATGTTTTGTCGTGCCTTTTATTATGTCATTTACCCTTTGCATATCATTGCTTTATTTACGCATGCATTGCATTCTTGTGCGCATGGGCTAACTAGGGTGGATTAAAGGTCCTCTATTCGAGGGAAATGCCTAAAAGGCTACCTTTTCCACGATATTTTGCGGCGCCGAATGAGGTACACCCGATTGAATGTGAAATGTGTTCCATCGAGCACACGAGGTCCTACATTGTGTATTTGTTTATCCATATATATGTTTGTGTCATTTCGGTTACCATTTTGGCAATCTCGTTCGAACGCGTTTACGAACGCTACACGAACGTATGCATTATGTCTCATCTCATTCGTACGCGTTTACGAACGCTACATGAATGCATGCATTCTGTCTTATTTCGTTCGAACACGTTTACGAACGCTACATGAACGTATGCATTCTGTCTTATTTCCATTCGAACACGTTTACGAATGCTACTCGAATACGCATACATTTTATTGTATCATGCATCAGGTCTCATCCCGTTCGAACGCGTTATCAAACGTGGACATTCTATTTATCGTTCGAACACGTTATCAAACGCTACTCGAATGCTTGCATTCTGTTTACCATTCGAACGCATTTACGAACGCTACACGAACGCGCACACACTGGACAGATTCCTTTATCATGTTTCATGCATGTTTGTTCCCTTAGTCATTCCCTTCCTCATCATATGTTTAGTTAGCTCTCTTCAATATTTATGCACTTAATTGCCTTTCTTTAATATGCATGCTTGTACAATGATTGTTTATTTGCGTATCTGTGTTTATCAGTATAATATGTTTACGGAATTATATGTTTGTCGTTATTCCAATTTATTTTTTTTTATGCATGAACTTAGAAGTAGATTATCCTTGGAAATATATGTTGCTTAGGCTTGGTTAGATTATTGCACAAATCATATCATTACAAGTGGCATAAGTAAGGGACCATTCCGAACCCAACAGTTTGAGGTCTCCCGTTACGAGGGGTGAGTGCAGCCTTAAATCATTTTCCCGGTTCACACTGGGTGGCGACTCTATGTTATTTCTCCGGTTTAGTTCCACCGCAAGCTATTCCGTACTCCCAATCGGGCCGCGAGCCCGGGACAGCGTCGCCGATTTATGTGTCCTACACCAATAATTAATTTTGGCCCATTAAGCCCAATTAAATTATTAAAGGCACAAAATCATATTTTGGACTTTGTATGGAAATGGTTTAGGCCCAATTGGATCCAACCCAATTGTCTAAAACCAAACTTGGCCCCATCAAGCCCATTAGCCCAAATATAACCAAATTAGATTAATACAATATTCCAAATATTTCATTAATTCAATTTAAGTGTAATTAACACAACTAATTAATTAATCTAATATTTCTAAAAAAATTAATTAATCTAATTAATCATGTTTTATCATTCCAATTCATGTCCAACACAAATTGAAGCAAAATCAAGTCTCCAACAACATGCATCTCACAGCAATAAGCAAGAAATTAACAATCAATTTGATTTCAATCCAATTAAATCAACAATTAACATTCAATTTCATGCCATTAACACATCCAAGTGTCTAATTTCAAAAAATCACCATGAGATAATCCTATGGTACATTCGGCCATGCTAAGGATTTTAGGGAAATTTGATCTAATCAATTTTTCAACAATCCAATGATGCACAACTCTAAATTATCATCATCTAACATCAACCAAACACTCAATTTAGAATTATCATGCTCCAAACAAAAATACCCAAATTAAAGTTATGAACCTTAGATTTCAAAATCAAGTTTAGAAGGCTCTGATACCATTGTTAGTCTCTAAGACATGCTTCCAAGATCCTAAACATGATTTGCGTGTGAATTAAACAAGTAAAGTTGCGAAAATACTTACATTGGTTTGTCGGTGAAATTCGAAATTTCCTTAGTTTTGGATGAAGCTCCAAGCTTTAGATTTGTTGTTTGAACCTTGGGTGAGTTTCCCTATCACCTTATTTGACTCTCCAAGTGCTAGCTTTGGTGAAAATTTGAAGCAAAAATTCAAGAACAAGAGGGAGAAGTTTCAGCCATTAGAGAGAAAGAGAGTGATGAGTGAATAGTGAGTTGTGTTTCCAAAACTAGTTAGGTTGTGTGTTAAAGGTTGCATTAATATTAGCCAACTACTCACATCAATTTGTGACAAGTGATGTAAGTCATGGGTCCCACCATTTTTAAATTCCAAATTTAAGTTGGCTTCTCCAACACACAACTAAGCTTGGGCCCGAGTTCGTTTGATCCGATTAAACGAATTTGTCGTCGCGACATAATTAAATCCAATTTAATTAAATAACTATGCCTCGCAAAATTATTACGATAGTCGCTTACGAATTAATTTCAAATTAATTTTGTTCGCCTGAATTAAAATCCAATTTTAATTTCGTATTGAAATCCAATTTCAATTAATATATCCGATATATTTATTTTATCGATTAATTCTAAATTAATCACGTTCTCTCTTCTATACGAATTTAATCCCATATTAAATCTTGCCATAATTAATCCCATATTAATTTTCTCTCTCATAATTAATCTCAGATTAATTCTATATGAGTCAAATGTCATTGGTGAATCTTTGGGAAGCGACCCAAGAGATTCCTGGATATGTTGGCAGTAAATACGGTCATCGGACCATCCGAACACGTGCGTACCCCGTACCACGTTCTCACCGATTTATAAGACATGATTGGCTTCTAGCAAAGCACTGTGCCTACCCAATTCTCCAGAAATATCCTCCGAGGAATATAATCTGTATCAGGCGTAGTAATACAATGTAATGCGTAATACGATCCAGTATCGGATGTCACATGCTAGGCCTAGGGCTGGCGCTGTGTCTGCCCCGTACGAAGCATATATCGGATCCCAAGTAACTAGTCTCTGTAATCGGAAAGTCATGACCTAGTCATACTTTCCCGATAGCTGCAGCTTTTAAGAGTACTAGTACCGTATCTTGTGTGACCATCATCTCCATATGACTGAAGTGATACTCCCATCTTGACATCACATCCAATACACTACGATTCTCAATAAACCCAATAGAGGCGTACACAGAACCTGTTAGAGCTCCAGACGACCAATATCAAAGTAAACTGATTGTCGCATGTAATAGCGATGTAAGTCTCAGGTTAAAGATCACATACACCTACCTTGATTCGGATTCCCATAGACACATAGTCATAATACCAATGGGATTCCAAGGGGGTATATCCAAAGCGAAGCTGTTCCCGGTCCAATGGCAAACAGAACCTCTTATTACACTTGCATAAATATCCAATACCTAAATATATGAGAACTATGTCGTTAAGCTTTCATAACGCGCACAAGTGTAATACTAGTCTATTCTGCATTATCAATGTCCAGTCTCGATAATACTATGACTATGGATATTTAATGATTAAACCATTCGTGGATTAATATTGTCTCATATCTTATTAATCCGATTTAACCATATGGACTTTTATCATTATATATATCCAAGTAATTCAATTACAATAATGATAAAATAGCAATTTCCTTTTGTCACATAGTTAATTTGTACAAAAATACAACGTCTTTTAAAAATAGTGATGTTATGGGTCATAATTGTCCAACAAGCCTGTGACGGGGGGATTATACATATGCAATGACTTCGGCTTGCATAGTTTAGCGAGATTATCTGTGGTCGTCATAATCCATGAGTGGGTGGATTATGGACACGAAATTGGATTTCATGACGGATAAACCTAAACTTAGAGAGTCTCACAATATGAAGTGTACTCGTTGAGCACTTGGGCAACGTGATATGAATAATATGGATTATTCATAATACTTCATCGGATTAAATGATTTAATTCAGATCGTTTAATCGGTTAAACGATAACACATGCATTGAGGGATTTTGTCCGATAATAATTATTGTGTATTTATATTTGATACATAATACGATTAGATACACATTAATTATTCGTCAAATGAGATTTTGACACATGTCATAAATATATGTATTTGTTATTTATTGTAAATAAAAATACATATATAATAATAATTATACTAATTGATTATTTGGATATTCAATTGTTAAATATTTGAAAAATTAATTAATTAAACTTTTTCCATAAATGTTATGAAATTTGTTTATTTATTATTGGAACATATGGCATGATTTAATTATACTTTGTGTGTGCTAATTTGATTGGATAACATAAAATGTAATTATCTTTTAATTTGATTAAAATAAAAAAAATGACAAAAATGCCCCTACTACTATGCAAAGTCGGTCAAGGCTTTTATAAAAGAAAAAAAAATTGTTTTCTCTTTCTTCTATCATCCTCCATTGCCGAAAGACACAAAGAAAAATGGGTTTGGAAAATTGTTTGAAAAATCCATGGAAAAGTGAAGAACAATCAAGGAAATGGCTTAAGGAAAATTAGAGTATTAAAGGTAATCTTCAAAACCCTTTAAGCTTGAAATTATTTTCTTGTTTCTTGATTTCTTAGAATGGTTCTAGGGTTTATTTGCTTGTAGAATTTGGGGCTTTTGGTTGTGGTGGATGGAATTGGAAGTAATAAGCATGTGTGAAATATATTGGATGAAATTATTGTAATTAGTATCCAATTTGGTCATTAGATGACATGTTGCCATTCTAGAGTGTTATGATCACTCTTGTAATGCCTAGAATTGTTCTTGGGTTGTTCCTATGTGGTGACTTGATTTGGTGTTGAGATTAATTTGATTAATGTTGAAAAATTGGATTTAAAACATGATAAATTGGCAATTTCGTTTTATGTTTCAGACCTGGAATGTATCTGATTTTTTTGATGAAAAATATGTTTTTATGAATGTTTTGGATGTATTTTGGGTGTTGGAACAATTGCCGGAAATTGTTTCCGAGTTGAAATAAGCGAAAACGGCCAAAAACGGCGTTTCCGGGTGACTTTTGAGCCAACCGGGTGACGACTGTCCAAACAGTGAGTTCGTCACTGTTCGGGCAGCCCATGAACTACCCTAACACTATTGGGGCTGACCTGGGCAGTCCCCATAAGTGTTTGGTGGTCGGTTCGGTCAAAAACGTGTTTTGCGTCATTTTGCGAAAAAATATTTTTCGTAAAAGTTTCGCAACGTTTCATATATATTTATGTCGTTATTTGATATCGAATAAATAGGTTTAGGTGAAATATGAATAAATTATTCATATTAGATATTGAATAATTTATTCGGTAATTTGAAAAAGTTTTTAATTACGATTTCGCCCGAACCGCGCTTCTGTTGCGCCCTTCGCCTAAAAACCCTAAGACTAAGTTGGTATCACGTCCCCGGGTTACGATATTGGTGAATTTTTTAGGTTACTTTATCTGCACTTTCTTTTATAATAAGTTTTGAATTCGGATGTTATGTTTTCAATTTCAGTTTATGCATGTAATATCCAAGTTCATGATTATGTTTTTAGTTTCGTATATAGTTTCAAGTCGTGTTTATGTTTCAATACACGATTTAATTTTCAGTTCATATTTACATTTATACAATTTACAATCATGTTTTCAATTATCGTTATACAGTTTCAATCATATTTTCAATTGACATTATACAGTTTTCATGTCAAGTTTATAGTTTTCAGCTTGTGTTACATTTTCCAAGTCATGTTGACGTTTATAATTTATGTTTCCAGTTTCAGTGTTTGTCTTGTAGGTACTTCATGCATGTTGAGGACAAGCTTTAGAAAAGATGGAAACTCACCGCAGTCATCGGGAGCATTCATTAGGATTAATCATTAGGGTCAGTGTCAAAGGTCCACTTATGCACATTTATGTCATGGCAGGTCATGATGCGAGATTTTGTTCATATATAAATCATGTTAATTTTAGTATGTGTGTCATGTAATTCATATATTTTCAATATCAAGGCATGTATGTATGTAAGATAGTCAGTTTAGTTAAAAATCACGACACACCATGTATGTGTATGTCATGAGTCTCAGAGAGATCGTAACACCATCTCTTACCGGTCACGTTTTGGGAAATTTGGGTGTGAGAGTTATAGGCTTTAATGATTGCAGTGAGTTCCATCGGCTCCAAGTAAGTTCTCCAAAATCATTTAGATATAATACATTACATGTGTTTAGCCAAATAGCTTTGCTTAGGATTCCGTGACGAATCCTATTTAAGAAGGGGAGAATGTAACACCCCGGTTCTAGATTGTGAGTATTTAGAATCATTTCTGGTTCAAGTGCATCAGCATTTAGAAACATTTTCCTGTATTTGTGCACTGAGACTAGTATACTGGTCACTATACCGGCATATCAGTGGCCATGCACTCTGACATGCATTCTGGAACCAACACGCTAGCATATCAGCCTCCATACCAGTCATTAAATCAGTCATTAAACATCTCAAACCTTCAAAAAAAAAAAATGCTGGAGCCGGCATACTGGTCTAGCCTGGAATTAATATAACCATTTCCCCTTCATTTTTTCTTCATGCTCTCTCTTTCACTCTCGTCCCCCCACCTAATTGTTGTTTCCCAAGATAAAGCCAAAATCATGATTCTCATGCATTTTGAAGCATCCATTGAAGTAAGTAATTTTCCCATTTCAAGTTTATCATTTATTTTGGATTTTTCCATGGATTTTTTATGTTAAAGTTGAAACCCATTTGTGACCTATCTGTATTTTTCATAGTTTTGAGTGATTAGAAAGTTAATCATGCTTAGATTGGTGATTATTAACATGATTTGGGTAGAATCATAAAAGAATCATGTCATTGTTGTAGAAATTATAGTTTGTAAAGCAAGATTTTGGGTGTCAAGTTGTCAGGTTTGTAAATTAGGGGTTTAGGAGTGAGCAACCCTTTGTGTTGTCATTGGGTGCTGTAATTGGGGGTCGGACTAGCATCGCAATGTAAAGCCTGTTTCTAGACAAATTTCGCATTTGTCCCATGTTGTATTTCAGCATGCTGGGAAACGTCATAGGTTTTTTTGTCAGTATAGTCACACACAACATTCACTTGCATGTTTAGGATCTTAATGTTCGAGTATGCTAACCGTACTTGAACACATGATAGATTTCAAGTAGGAGTTTTTTTTCTCCATTCGAGTACATGAGCATTATGACATCGGTGCAGTGAGTGAATGCTACTTCTTTTGTTTTATTTTAAGTTATTACATTTACGATATGTTTTATTTATAGTTTATGTAATATAATTTACGATTTACGTTTCATATTATTATTTATATATTTTATGATTCCTAAGTCGAATCTCATGTTTACAACCTACGATTCTAGTTTGCAATTTATGTTTATATGTGTTTCAATTCATGCCTTCGCAAGTTATGTATATACATTTTCAGTTTACAGTTACACGTCATATGTTTACACGTTACGTTTTTAGGTTATGTATACCATCATAGAAGTACTGGTTAGGAAATTTATTCGGACGACGTTCATCCTATACCTATTCTAAAATAGGTAATGGATCTCATACGAGCATTGTTTGCATACATTAGTACATGTGTCAGTTTATGATGTCGTTCTCATATTACATGGTCCATGAATACATTTTATATTTTCAGTTTTACAAATCATGATTATGATTCTCAATTTATGTTATGCACGTGTCATGTTTATGTATTTGCAGTTTACGTTTTTTATGAGTCATGATTTCATGTTTACATATTACGTTCTTTATGTGTCATGCTTATAAATTTTGGTTGACGTTTTCCATGAGTCATGCTTTCAAATTATATTTCCTATTTCAAGTTTACAGTTTATGTTTTCAAATATTATTTAGTTGCAAAGTAAAAGAGTCATATCATTAAAATTGATTCCAAAAGAGATATTAATTGAATTTCATTAAATTAGATACTACTTCTAAGAACAACTCCAAAAGAATCTACTAAATTTACTTTTCAAATACTTATTTGTTTATCTATGTGGCAAATTGAAGAGTGGAAAAATATGTTTATATTATTTTAATCAAAATTTTTCCTCCACCAAATTTAACTACCCTCGATTTTAATAATATTTGACCGGTGCTTACACACGCGTATAACGCAAGCGCACATATCGTTCAAGTAGTATAAAAAGTATCGATCCCACGAGAACTTAAAACCTTATCTATTAATTTTTATGAGGCCAAATGATTACTGTATCTAACAGATTGATTGTTTGTAAATTGGAATGGTGACTTACAAATTAACTTAAAAACAAGTAAATAAAAATTGCGTGAATGTAGATTAATGAAAATTCAATTTTTATAAAACAATCCAGGGTTGTGATTTATTCCAATATTATTTAAAGATGAAGTGGTTATCTTATAGTTGGGTAATATATTGATTTACTAACCTGGAACACTAAATTATGTAAAAGCCTCTTCCGATGGTCAACTACAAATATCCAGTATAACCCAATTGAACCATATGTCTATGTCAACCAAATTACCTGAATTTATTAAGATTAAGTTCCAATTAAGGTTACCCCCGCCCGACAGGTATATTCCTATCCTGTAAGGAAATCTATTAAAGGGTTATCTATCCTCAATGAAGATCGTGGGCTATTGAGTCTAAGGTCTCAAACCTAAAATCCCTATGTCTAGTTCATTTTAAGTTTACCTAATCAATTTTATTAGTGGCCAGTTAATAAAAAGCATTAAGATTAAGACTTAATAAATAAATCTTTATATTACCCAAACTATAATCTAACCCTTATAAACCGGTGATATTGAAATTCATCACAACCCTAGATAACTAACTTAGTTATGACACATAGCTAGGGCTAGTAAAAACTTAAAAGTAAAAGCCATAAAGTAAAAATGCGAAAAAGTAAACGCGGTAAAGTAAATACTGAAAAGTAATTACAATAAAATAAAATGCTAAGGTAAAATGAATTACTTTTACTATTTACTATTTTAGATATCTCCCATAAAATAATATATAAACTTATGATAACATTACCAACCAGCCATATAGGCGGTAACCTGATTAATTCAAATTAAGTCCGACCAGCCATAAAGGCGGTATGATTTGTCCATGAACCTGCCATATAGGCGGTAAGAAAATTTAATTGCCAACCAGCCATATAGGCGGTATCCTTGATTAGTCAGGTTTAAACCAATTTAAAATGAATTACCAACCGACCAATATGGCCGTATCCTTTTTAAGTCAAATTTTAAATAGTGAATATATTATTTTTAGGGAGATTAATCTAAATAACAATAGTAAAATATTACCTTTCACCCTAGCAGAGGGAAGTTACCTCCTCATGGTTGAATAGTAAACACTGTAAAAATAATGAAAGTAAATTACTATTATTACAAAAAGTAATTAAAATTTAATTACAAAACTGAAATTAAAATAAACTAGAGAGAAGACTCCCTATTTACATCAAAGAAATGAGAGAGAATGATGCAATTGAAATTGAAATCTCGAGCTCAATTTATAGACATCGGTAGGCCACCGGCGTCGCGATTCCAAGGGTTTGGGCGTTGCGACTCTGGAATAGTTGACTTGGTGCACGCGTTTTAACTTTGACTGTTGACGCGGATTTCGTCGGCCCAATAAGAATTCGACATGTGGCACGCGGTAAGATTCGGTTCAATGAGAGGATGACACATGGCAGAATATGATTCGCCGATGATTTGGTCCAATGAAAAGATGACACGTGTCACACGAAGTGTCGGCACCATAGACTTGTGACACGTGTCCAGCCGCATGTTAGCGGATCCTCTGTGATGGTGACACGTGGCACGGCGCACGTTAGCAAAGTCAAACTTTTCTCAGATTCTGACTTGTGGACCCGGCGCACGTTAGCAAGTGACCGGCGCACGTTAGGCGTCGCGACGCGCCCAAATTACCAAAATGTCATTTTTCCAATTTTCACTGTTTTGGTCCAAATCACCTCCAGAATGTCCTGAAACTTTATTTATCTACAAAATACCACAAAACACATCAAAATATTCACAAAAACCGAGAAACTATACAAAATATTAGGTTAGATGAGTGGTAAATAGTGATATAAATACCACTCATCAATCCTCTAATTATTTACCTCTAGCAAATTTAATTACCCTCCAATTTATCTTTTGAAGTATTTTCAATTTTTTTTTTTATAAATTATACTATTTGTTACACAAATTATTCATCATTCACTTGTTCAAAACTAATTAAATTTTTATTCTCTTTTCTATTGATTTCCTTAATGGCTAGCAATTTTATTCAACAAATTGAGAATAAAATATCATATAATATTATTTGAAGAGACATACGTTGCTCTTCAATATTGAAGAGTGAGAATGAAAATCTAATTTGAAGAATCTAATTTGAAGAATCTCATTTAATGTCTTTTTTGAAACAAATTTTGATGGTATGACTCGTCATTTAAATAACAAAATAACATTTGAAGAGTATTTTCAAGTTGCTATAACTCTTCAATATTGAAGAGTTATGTATTTCTCTTTAAATATTATTATATAATATTTTATATCTCTTCATTTTATTATAATAGTGATAGTGGTTGAAATTACTAATAATTATTTATATATTAAAATAATATAATTTAACTGAGTTTTATTCAATTTAATTAAAATAATATAAATTTATTTATATTATCTCTCTTATGCTAATATAATAAAAAATTTATATTACATCATCATCTATAGTTATAATAATTTTAATATTAAAATTATATAATAATAGTTGACCTATTCAATTTGAATAAAATAATGTAATTTTATTTTTATTTGAATAATTTTTTAAAAAATAATTTATTTTTTTACTCCTCAACTTACCATACAGTATTTAAAGGACCTTCAATTTATTAAATACATAAGAAAATTTCTTTTCCCACCCTCGACAAAATCACCCTCACTCACTCTCTCTCTCCAATTTTTTTCCTATAATGCTCTCCTATTCTCTTTTATTTTCTTTCCAATTTTTTCTTTAATTTACTTTTACTTTAATTTACTTTTTTATTTCCTTATTTTTTATTTTATTATTTAATATATATTTATTTTAAAATTATATATATATATATATAGAATTATTAATAAATGGAGTTATAATAATTGGAGGAATAATTTGTGACAAATGGAGAGATATTTTTGGAATTGCACATGGTGTCAAGAAGATGATTTTTATTAGGGGAGGTGGGTGGAGTAATTTGCATCAATTAAATATTTGAAAACTGAAATCACATCAATCTTTTCAAATTTTTCTTTTTGAATGGACTTGGAAAAGATAAGAGTGGTTTGTAATCCGATCATGACCGTAAAAACCTACAGGTCCATCGACCCACGGAGTCCTTCAATTATTAGTAAATGGAGTTATAATAATTGGAGGAATAATTTGTGACAAATGGAGAGATATTTTTGGAATTGCACATGGTTCAAGAAGATGATTTTTATTAGGGGAGGTGGGTGGAGTAATTTGCATCAATTAAATATTTGAAAACTGAAATCACATCAATCTTTTCAAATTTTTCTTTTTGAACGGACTTGGAAAAGATAAGATGGTTTGTAATCCGGTCATGACCGTAAAAACCTACGGTCTCGACCCACGGAGAGTCCTTCAATTAGCTCGTCAGACAGTGGAGTGAAGTTTCCAGTTTAGAATTTCTAAAATACGCGGGTGTCAAAATTTCAGAATAATTAGTTTTTGTTAATTTTTTCAGGAACGTAAGGCAACTAAAGAATATGTTGTGTATCTGGTTGATGTTTCTCCCAAAATGTTTAGCACTCCTTGTCCAGCCGTGAGTTTATTCATTTCAATAATAATAATGATAATCAATTTTTTTGATTTATTTCTAGTCTACATATTATAAGTACTTCCGATGAGGGATATTAGATGACCGTTCATTCCCACCCTCCATGAACAAAACGTGTTTCGGGTATCCCACGCATGTGTGAATCTCATGTGCACAACTCACCGACCTGCATGCAAACTGTGGGTTCTGACACCAATTGATGCAAATTGGGCTTAACCAAAAGACAGGTTCATTAGACAGGGTTGCCAAATCCACATATAAGCACTTTCCCACAATTTCATCTATTCGACAATGTTCGAAAATGCGCCGCCTTGTTCTGCGGACCTTATTCACGCCGATTACCACCTAATCAACGGTGGTAATCGCGCGGCTGAGAAATCAGTGGCACTTAGGTGCCGATTTAGCCGCTACTCGGCCTCGTAGGGCCATCATATGTTTTTCGTTTTTCTTTTTTCTTTTTTCTTTTTTCTTTTTTAACATTTTGGGGGTGTATATTAAAAAAATATTTTTTCCCGACAGCACTTTCTCTCTCTTTCACACGTTCTGCTTCTCCTCTCTCTCTCTTGTTCTGCAACTGCAAGCTCTCTCACTCTCTCACGCACGGGCAAGGTAAGCAATATTTTTTTTTGATTTTTCACTTCTAAGCAAAAATAAAATCCAACCCTATTTTGTTAATTTGACCTAAAACCCTAAATCCAACCCTATTTTATTAATTTGATCTAAAACCCTATTCTATATGATTTGGATTATTTATGATGTTGGAAAATATTAGGTTTTAATTGCTTGCCGACTAATTGCTTAGGCCTTGCCTAGGCGCTAGACGTTGGGCTGCCTGACTAGCGCCTAGTACGTTTTAGAACACTGCTATTCGATGCAGGATATGAGATGACTGTGATCATCTGCATCATTCACTGACATATTAATTTATTTGGATCATAATCTGATTGGTGTTAATTTATTTGATTTGTCAAAATTGGCAGGAAGATCAAAAGAATGAAACTTATTTCCACATTGCTGTTAGTTGTATTGCGCAATCATTGAAGACTCAAGTCATAAATAGATCTTATGATGAAGTTGTGATCTGCTTCTTTAACACTGTAAGACGTTATGATAAAGTGAAAGATCCGTTGGCTATAAAGTCTATTCTTGTCTGAAGTTTCCTACTTCTTTGTGATCTTTAGTTGATGTTCTTTCATTCTTGATTATCATAGCATTATATTAGACTGGCTTTTCACTTTTAGTGGTGAAAGAGGTTTTTGTATGTAGATTTCGAGGAGAAGTGTGAAAAGTAGACATTAATTTTAAGAAGTGTGAAAGTAGATATTAATTTTTTAATTCATTTACAGAGGGAAAAGAAGAACTTGCAGGATCTAAATGGTGTTTTCGTATTTAATGTTGCTTTACAAGAGCATTTAGACAGGCCAACTGCGAGGTTTATAAGAGAATTTGATCACATAGAGGGTAAGTTTTGGTGAATTTTTTGTATTTTATTAAGTACTCGGTTTATTTTAGATTCTAAGCTTGAGTTCTCTTTTCTTGACCGCATATTGTTCAAGATTAATTTAGTTTAAAACTGAAATCCCATGTTTCCAAAATGCAACTAAGTATGAGTTGCTCCACACTTGGGAGTATCTTATGTCTGATCAATCTTGAGGCTTTAAAACCATTTTGTTGATTTTTTTAATGTGGAAAAAATGTTTTTTAGCTTTAAACTAGCCAGTTGTTAGGATAGCAACCTTGTGACCTTCCCAATAGTGTGTGGTTGCACTTCACTCAGGAAACAAAGGTCCAACTGAGATTTTTAGAGTATCTTAATGTTAGCATTGGTAACACATAACATTTAGATTTTTATTCTCTCTCCTAAATAGATATTATGTTGTTTCCAATTTCCATGGAAAATTTTCAAAAGATAGGTTAATTATACAGTATTATGAAATTCGATTGCTATTTGCTAGGGAATTGCTTTTAGTGTAAAGCCCAAAAAAAGTGCTAGTTACCTTTTTAGGTATAATGCATTTTCTCTTTTCTTTCATCAGTCATCACTATTGAAATTGGAGATATAATATCTTTTAAATTTAGTTATTTCTTTGTGATTACTGTATCATACTCTATCCATTTTGAAATGGCAATTTCTCTTCCATAAGATGTCAAAGATACATTAAGCACCATTAAGTCCTTTCAAGAGAGTGCTTGTTTCAGATATTATTTGTTAATTTGTGCATGATCTTGCATTTTTCCAAGTTTTGACTGGAACAGCTGTCCATTTTCTCGGATATTTGACTGAGTTTTGTCTCTCCCATGAAATTCATGGTTATATGTATACTTGTGTTCGAGCAGAAATTTATTATGCTACGTTGCAACATGAGTTGAACATGTGTCCAATTTGATGGGGAGGTATTAAAGATAAAAAATCTTGCCTAATTTGAAAATGATTTTGCTTTGCAGAATCTTTTGAGAAAGAAATTGGGAGTCAGTATGGGATTATTTCAGGATCTCGTGAGAATTACCTGTACAATGCTCTCCGGGTTGCGCAAAGTCTGTTGCGTAAAGGGTAATGCTGCATACTTAATATTTTTTTTCCTTTTATTTGAATTACTCTTGTGCCTAAGAATTTCTGTCATTGTTCCTTGAGAATACTGTTTGTGACTTTTGCTAATATTTTATTATATATTTATCTTAGATCTGCAAATACAGCTGCCAAACGCATATTGTTATTTACAAATGAAGATGATCCTTTTGGGAGCATCAAGGGTGCAGCAAAAACTGATATGACTAGAACCACAATGCAGCGAGCTAAAGTATGAGTTTCTATAAATTTAAGTTGCAGATGCATTGTAGTTCTGTGTTCTTTGGTTGCCTGCAAGTGGTTCATGTTATTATAAGAAGTCACTTATGCACTTATCTTTATTCAGGATGCTCAAGATCTTGGCATCTCAATTGAACTTCTGCCACTGAGTCTGCCTGATGAGGAGTTCAATGTTTCTCATTTTTATGCTGTAAATCCACACCTTTGCCATTCCGTTTCTTCAGGAATTCCATGGCTGATAGATTAATTTACATTTGCTGTGGACCTTACCTTGTTGCAGGATATGATTGGATTGGGAGGTGATGATCTTGCTTTGTTCATGCCATCAGCAGGACAGAAGTACGCATCTTTTTTTTTTTTACCTTTATTCTAATATCTTTTCTTTTACATCAGATATGTACTGTGGAAAGGACTCCAAAACATTATACATTATCCGGAGCAACCAGTTGTTTCCTTTTGAACAAAATGATGGCTCTGCGCGCGAGGCTTCCCACCATGTGGGCTCTAGGGAGGATTCAAGTTATTTCCTTTATAACAATATAACAAACACAAAACCGACAAGAGGGTTTACGTGGTTCGGCGGAATAAATCCAACCTACGTCCACGGGAACAAAGTAGAGTATTGATTTTATTACTAAACCGAGCTCGACCGACCTCTTTTCAAGGGTGGTCAAGTGTTACCGAGCTGTTTGCTTTCGTGGTGTTTTACAAATAGTACTTGAATGAGATTTTTGCTAACCAACATCTACAAATGAGATTACCCTCCCTTTATATACTAAGAGAAATACAACACTATTCCCATATTTCTATGACGTCACCCATGTGGATTTCCGGCCGATTGACGGGCTCTCTGCCCCAACTGCCTCACCGAAAGCAAGCCTGCCATCTGACTCTCCATCAAATCACTCTGTTTTATACACTGCCACACTCCACAGTTATGATGACAGCCTGTAAAGATCTCTCATACGGCGATACATGTCAGAGGGAAAAGTCCAAACGGTCCTGGTCTCACATCGGTCGTCATGTGGGCGGCCAAACATTGCGCCGAACTACTCCAACTACTTCCGAACTTACCCAAAATATCTGAGCTCATTCTCCCGATCCAAGATGATGATAGGGCTGAACCGAGCTACTGGGCTAAATTGGTCGGTCTCGGCTCTGATGTTGTCGGTCTCTGACATCTGCATCATGCTGTGTCTTCAGGTCGGTCAAATCCACGAAGCCGGGTCCGAACACCATAACTGGTCGAAGAATGGCTAATACCATTAGAACATTCATCCTCCCAAAAAGAGAAATTCCCTTTCTGCCCTTGCCGAGCTCTTCAAAACACATGGTCATAGAAATCACCATCAACATCTGCCCCCTAGTTCTCGGTTTCAACGAGTGCACGAGTTGGTACCGGGAACTATGAATTCTGGGAAATGCTGATCAGCCGGGTGGTGATTGCCTCTTGGAGCCGCAAAAAACTGCCTCGGCTATCACTCAGGTCGTCTCTGTCGTCTTCATGTGCTCGGTCGTTGAGAATTCTGATGCCTATCCAGTCGGTGCTCGTATCTTGAAGTGAGATACCCCTTTTACCCTTTTGGTAGCCGTCCCTTGGAAACCGTAAAACATCATTACCTCAGCCGCGACACTTGTCAAGCATCCGTGATCCTCCCGCCAAAAACCAAAACAATCAACCGTTCAAGGAGAAGTCGAAGGGTTTCCAATCTCAGCCGTCCATTGGAGTGTGAGGAGATTGAATTCAAAAGTGACACGCGGAGCGCATCCGAGGCCTCTCTCCGATCTAACGGCCAGAAATGTCCCGAGCTGTCTACAAAAACGAGAAACAACACTCCTTTCCTTCTTTTACGAAAACCAGCACTTCCGAAGCGCAAGAGATTTAATCCCCCCTTGTCTGAGATCAGCAAGCCTCAAGACCGACCAGACCAACTCTCCGTACAAACTCTCGAATCAAGTAAGTCTTCTGTTCGTCCTCCTTATCCTCAATTACTGAAACTTTTCATGCTTGTTTGCTGCCTGTAAAAGTTCATCACGAGCCTACTGTCCGAGGGGGGTCAAGTGCAGAGACTCCAATCTCAGCTCACGGAGCGGGAGGCCGAACTGGCCAAAAAAGAAAGAGAGAACCAAACGCTAAAACAGGCCGCGGCCGAGGCCACCGCACTGATCGATTCCCTTCGCAATGCCTCCGCCATTGCCAAGAGAAAAATGGATGCCACTGAGGACGAAGCTAAACACCTGGGAAGCCGCAAGCTTGGATTCCAAACTCAAAGCGGTGACCAAGGAAAGGGATCAGGCCCGGGATGACCTGAAAGCGGCAATTAAGGAAAGGGACCAGGCCCGGGATGACCTGAAAAATCAAGAGGCCAAGCTAGAAGAGGACCTGGAGAATGCCAAGCTTGAAGGGATCGGGAATTGTGCAGAGATTATCCCGATGCTGGTGCCCGGGTGATATGATACAGGGAGCATCAAGAAAACAAGCCTCGAATTATGGATCCAAGCATCCAAGGATGAAGCCTAATAATCCATTCAAGTTATTTGACAATGAAGGGTTTGAAAATATACAAGCGAAGACCTCCTAGAGGGGGTTAATGTTAGTGTTTATTTTAGAGTGGGCCCACTGTTAGGGGCCCTAGGTTTTAATATTGGTGTTTATTCTAGAGTGGGCCAAATGTTAGGGGCCCAAGATTTTATTTGTAATAAGGATTATTACCTAGGGTTATTTCTGGTTTTTTAACATATTACAATTAGGGTTTCCATTGTACTATTTAAACAAGCTTTTCATTAATAAAATGGATGAATGTTTTAACCAAAAAAAATTAATATTGCCGTCAGGCACATTGGTGGTGAGGCCGTGATGGCTAACCATGGAAGGGTGGATTCTCTTCAAAAACTTATCAAAGGGTTTGCTGTTTTTTGTGGCGTTTCAAGCAATTACGGGTTCGTGGGGCTTTGTTCTTCACGGGTTTCTAATATTCAAACCTCGTTATGCTTTCCTGGGGGATCATAACAATCTTTTGTGGGTTTCACAGGCTTTGTTCCTGCGGGGTTCACAGGAGTTGCGTGGATAACAATCTCTTGTGGGTTTGTCTGGCTTTGCTCCAGGCAGGTTTTCATCAGTTGGTATTCAGAGCTTTGGTTGCAGAGCAGGTCATATCTTATCGTTTGTGTCTTTTTGATTTTTTTCTTTCTTTTTTTATGATTTTTTTCTTTTCTTTGAGTTCTGTTTCTGTTAATTTTTTTTTCTTTTATTTGAGTCCTGTTTCTGTTAATTTTTTTCTTTTCTTTGTGTCCTGTTTCTGTTAATTTTTTTCTTTTCTTTGAGTCATGTTTCTGTTAATTTTTTTTATTTTCTTTTAGTCCTGTTTCTGTTAATTTTTTTTTCTTTTCGTTGAGTTTTGTTTCTGTTAATTTTTTTTTTCTTTCTTTTTCTTTTGTCATCCTGCATGTGTTCGATTCAAAAAATTTCAAAAAAAAAGTAGAAAAAAAAACGTGGGCTATGGAAAAAAAAAACACAAATCCTGCGCCACAAAAAAAAAGGAACAGAAAGACAAATCGAATTTGATTAGAGATAAAGTGTTTGGACATTACAAATTGACCTTAAAGATTCGATGACGAATCTTCTTAAAGAAGGGGAGAATGATATGATACATGGAGCATCAAGAAAACAAGCCTCGAAGTATGGATCCAAGCATCCATGGATGAAGCTTCCATTCAAGTTATTTGACAATGAAGGGGTCGAAAATATACAAGCGAAGGCCTCCTAGAGGGGGTTAATGTTAGTGTTTATTTTAGAGTGGGTCGACTGTCAGGGGCCCTAGGTTTTAATATTGGTGTTTATTCTAGAGTGGGTCAAATGTTAGGGGCCCAAGATTTTATTTGTAATAAGTATTATTACCTAGGGTTATTTCTGATTTTTTAACATATTACAATTAGGGTTTCTATTGTACTATTTAAACAAGCTTTTCATTAATAAAATGGATGAATGTTTTAACCAAAAAAAATTAATATTGCCGTCAGGCACATTGGTGGTGAGGCCGTGATGGCTAACCATGGAAGGGTGGATTCTCTTCAAAAACTTATCAAAGGGTTTGCTGTCCTTTGTGGCATTTCAAGCAATTAGGGGTTCGTGAGGCTTTGTTCTTCACGGGTTTCTAATCTTCAAACCTCGTTATGCTTTCTTGGGCGCTCATAACAATCTTTTGTGGGTTTCACAGGCTTTGTTCCTGCGGGGTTCACAGGAGTTGCGTGGATAACAATCTCTTGTGGTTTCGTCTGGCTTTGCTCCAGGCAGGTTTTCATCACCGGAGTGGACATGGGACCTGTCCACTTTGCTATCCAATACTGCAAGGGGGAGCTCTCGGAGGACGAAGCTCTTGCCCTACTCGCCCCTCCTCCATAGCAGATTCAAGACCCGGAGCCTATATCTGCTGTGCCCGCGTCCCCAACTGCTAAGGAAGCGCAGCCTGAGGTCCCTGCTCCTGAGTCGGAAGTGCCTTTAGCAGAAGTCGAAGCTCCTTCTGCTGACCAAACCGAAGCTGATATCCCTTCTGCCGAGCCTGAGCTAGAGATTCTGCCCCCTGCACCCGATCAAGTTGAACCCATTGCCCCTGTGCGGGCTGAGGAATGAGGGTGACCCCAAGGGGGTCCTGTGTAACAAACAATACATTTTTTTGTAATAATATTTACACTTTTCCTGTTTTTTTCTTGCTTCTCAGTATTTGTTCTTACTTCCTGCCTTCCATACTTAGCGTATTTCGCACTTGTTAACTCGTTCTTCAAAATCTGAATGTGAGGAGAAGCTCCGATCCTGACCAATTCGAATCCGGACATTGGGAAAAATGCTCCGTCCCCGAGCCGATGATAATCCACTCGGTGGAACGTAACCCGACCCCGAGATAGCGGTACACTTGGCTCCGAGGGAATGTCACCTCCCCGGACCGATTGAGAGCCGGCCATGGGGGAGATGCTCCGACCCCATGCCGATGATAATCCGCTCGGTGGGACGTAACCCGATCCCGAGGTAATGGAACACGGCTCCGAGGGAATGTCACCTCCCCGGACCAATTGAGAGCCGGGCATTGGGGAGATGCTCCGATCCCATGCCGATGATAATCCGCTCGGTGGGACGTAACCCGACCCCGAGCTAGCAGAATACTTGGCTCCGAGGGAATGTCCCCTCCCCGGACCAATTGAGAGCCGGCCATGGGAGATGCTCTGACCCCATGCCGATGATCCAATCGGTGGGACGTAACCCGACCCCGAGCTAGCAGAATACTTGGCTTCGAGGGAATATCCCCTCCCCGGACCAATTGAGAGCCGGCCGTGGGGGAGATGCTCCGACCCCATGCCGATGATAATCCGCTCGGTGGGACGTAACCCGACCCCGAGGTAATGGAACACTTGGCCCCGAGGGAATGTTACCTCCCCGGAGCCGGCCATGAGGGAGATGCTCCGACCCTATGCCGATAATCCGTTCGGTGGGACGTAACCCGACCCCGAGGTAATGGAACACTTGGCTCCGAGGGAATGTTACCTCCCTGTACAAATTGAGAGCCGCCCATGGGGGAGATGCTCTGACCCCATGCCGATGATAATCCGCTCGGTGGGACGTAACCCAACCCCGAGTTAGCGGAACAAATGGCCTCGGCGGAACGAATGCAGTCCCGAGCCACAACCCCGAGCTAGTGGAGCAAATGGCCTCGGCGGAGCGAATTCAGCCCCGAGCCAATGGAACAAATGAGACTTAATCGCGAGGGAAAGACTTCAACCTCCGAGGCTCCGCGGATCCCCGCGCAGGCGTCCCTTGCTCGGGCATCAACAAAAAGTAAAAAGTGTAAACAGGACAAGGTTAGCATAGTGGAGGTGACTTAGCACATTGTGGGACACAGAAACTGGGCGACTCATGCTGTTCCGGGCTCGCGGCTCGGTTGGGAGTACGGAGTAGCCCGCGGGGGACTAAACTGGAGAATAATGGAGTCGCCACCCGGTGTGAACCAGGACAAAGATTTAAGGCCGCACTCACCCCTCGCAAGGGAAGACCTCAAACCGTTGGGTTCGGAATGGTCCCTTACTTATGCCACTTGTAATGAAATGATTTGTGCAATAATTTAACCAAGCCTAAACAACATTTATTTCCAAGGAGTATTCTACTTTTAAGTTCACATGCATGTCACTCTGTTTTATACATTTATTTCCGGCCGATTGACGGACTCTCTGCCCCAACTGCCTCGCCGAAAGCAAGCCTGCCCTCTGACTCCCCATCAAATCACTCTGTTTTATACACTGCAACACTCCACAATTATGATGACAGTCTGTTAAGATCTCTCATACGGCGATACATGTTAGAGGGAAAAGTCCAAACGGTCCTGGTCTCACATCGGATGTCGTGGGCGGCCAAACATTGCGCCGAACTACTCCAACTACTTCCGAACTGACTCAAAATATTTGAGCTCATTCTCCCGATCCAAGATGAATGATAGGGCTGAACCGAGCTACTGGGCTAAATTGGTCGGTCTCGGCTCTGATGTTGTCGGTCTCTGACATCTGCATCATGCTGTGTCTTCAGGTCGGTCAAATCCAGGAAGCCGGGTCCGAACACCATATCTGGTCGAAGAATGGCTAATACCCTTAGAACATTCATCCTCCCAAAAAGAGAAATTCCCTCTCTGCCCTTGCCGAGCTCTTCAAAACACTTAATCACAGAAATCACCATCAACATCATCATATGATGTCATGTAGCTTATTACATAGAAACTATTCAAATTTTGCAATTCCAAGTTGTTCATGTTATTGTTTAATTTTCCACTTGGAATTTCAGCCTGCTTTTCTGTGTAATATTTCAGTGAGAATGTCAAGTTTTCAGTTCAGGAGCTATCTGAGATCAAAAGAGTTTCAATGGGACATCTGCGTCTCCTTGGATTCAAGCCATTAAGATGCTTAAAAGATTATCACAACTTGAGGCCCTCAACATTTGTTTTCCCTTGTGACAAGGTTGCTTGGCTCTTGTGCTTCAATATTCTTTTGCCGATGCTAATGCTTGTTTCATCATTTACTTGTTGATGGCTCGTTGCCCTATATTAGTTTTCTCTTCTGTTTGGCTTATGCAGGAAGTGGTTGGAAGTACTTGCACTTTTGTAGCCCTCCATAGATCCATGTTACGGCTTAAGCGGTTAGTGAGTGCTTAATCATCTGTTTTAGTAATATTGTATGTCTTACATTTTTCAAATTTAACTGATTATATAGTTTGCATATGTTGTGTGTATTAATATATATATATGGTTTTAAAAAGTTTTTATCCCATTTTTCTTATATGTTAGTCTCAAAATCATTTTCTCGATACAATGACAATATAAGATTTCTGGAAATTCCTTCTTTAGAATGATGATTGTTCCTTGCCTGTAACAGTTCTAGTCAATGGTTTGTGAATCAAAGTGGTTTTCGTTGGCATAAATTTTGTAATCATGTGGCGGGAGTTTGAAAACTATCTTAAGGATGAAGAGTCAAGGCTATGCACCAAATTTGTAATGAATAATATATGAATCTACAAATTTCTCACATCAATGAAGTTCTTTAATGCAAATTCCTTTTCTCTAGTTATTTTCTGTGTGTACCAAATGTTCAAAATACAAACTGACTTAGAACTGTGCAAGTGTTAGCATTTCATTCAACCTTTTTTTCTTTAATCACCTGGCTTTGCTGGAAGTATGAGGAGTTTATTGTTCCTTGCAGTTTCGCAGTTGCATTTTATGGCGATCCATCTCACCCTCAGTTGGTTTCCCTTGTTGCTCAAGTAAGACATTTGCTACACATTGTAGTACTTATTCTATTGTTGCACATGTGACTGGATAATTTTGGAAGAAGTGTGATTCTCGTTTACAAGCAAAACTTTCTCTAATTACTTTTTCTGTATCTTGATGATATTTGACCAGCCACCAAGTGTTTTTGGGTTCTTATTGATTTTTATTGGACTTTGAGCATTGGGGTGCTGAAGGCCTAAATGCCATCAAAAGATACTGTAGTGTTATGTGAAATTACTTACAAGCACACTCAACAAACAATCTCTATATCCAGGGAGGTGAATTGGGTGATGGCCTAATATTGCGGAATAAAAAATCTTTTCGATTTTACGCTACTAAGTTAGTAGCTTTACCAATTAAGCTTTGGTCAATTTTCTTAATCACAATATATCACCAAAATGCAAGTTACTAACTAATATGCAAATACAAAAATAAACTTGCGATAATTAAAAGTTAAGGGATAGAGAAATTGACATCAGTGATTTATAGTGGTTCGGCCAACAATGCCTACGTCCACTCTTCCAAGCCGCGCTTGAAGCTTTCCATTAAGTTGAATCCACAATTTAAACCTTTACACAAGAGTTTTATCACCTAGGCTCACTCTTTAAACCTTTACAATGAGTTTTCTCTATAGGCTCACTCATAAAGCTTTTACAACAAAATGCACCTTTTGAGTATACCCACTTAATAAGTGATTTCACTACCACAAGTGTTTAAGATAAAGAAGTTTAAAGTACAACTTGGGGACTCACAAAAGATAAGAAGATTAAGATTGTGAGTTGTTAACTCAAGTAATTTAAGCTCACTACAAATGATATGAAGGTGTAGTGTGTGAGCTTGATTATGAGAGTGTATGATGATGAAGGTTTAGTAAAATTCTCAGTTTTTGCTTGGTAGAAAATGTATAAAGGTATTGGAATTAGCAAAACAGAAATTGGGGCTTAATTTATAGAGGTGTAAAACTGCCCCGGTCCTTTTTAAGACAGGTATGCCGGTCTACATGGGCCGACATGGTTGTTAGAGGCGAACTGAGGTGCGCCTCGATGCGAGAGGCGCACGAGGCGATGGGCATCTATACAGGCGAGGCGACTCCGGCGAGGCGACGTGAAGCGCAGGGATACGAGAGGCGCGAAGATGTGTGCATATCATGGACAAAAAAATTGTATTTAAGGAAATTTTGAAACCCTAAATGATTTTACCTCATCAGCTGCCTCCACTGTGAAAGAAGTTTCTGCCTCCATTGCAGTCGGCCATCTCCTCCATCACTGATTACAAGGTATGCATCTTCATCTTTTTCGAACCTGTTTTTGTTTTCTTCTTTCTTTATCTTTTTCTTTCTTCTTTTTCGAACTTGTTTTTGTTTTCTTCTTTCTTCCATTGTTGTTGTTATTGTTTTTTTTTTTTTTGTTTTTTGTTTTTTTTTTTTTTTCCATTTTTGCCGAAATTGGAGAAATTTATTGTTTTCTTCTTTCTTCACCTATGATCTGTGATCTGTTACTGTTTTCTTTCTTTCTTTTTTTTTTTTTTTTTTTTTTCGAAAATTGAAAAAGTAAAAAATGTGAGTTGAGATGTGGAATTGGTTGCTGAGAAAATTGCCGAAATTGGTTGCTGAGATATGATTTGAAATCATATCTGTTACTGCTCGCCTCGATGCGCCTCTCGCCTTTAACAACCTTGGAGGCCAGTATGCCGGTCTTGCAAATCTAGCGGCTATATTACCTTTGAATATTAAAGCGCAATACTGGATTACTGACCGGTATGGAGGCCGATATGTCGGTTAACTCACCGATATGGGGACCGATATGAATCTTCCCGGTTCTAGTAGCTGTGAAAACTCCAGCTGGCCGGTATGGAGTAGCCCGGTTTTCAGAGAGCGTGCAAATCTGCCCAAGGCAGAGCGGGGTAATCGGTACGCCGGTCTCGGTGCAAAAAATGCAGGATTCGAAAGTTGAAAACATTTTGCAATGACCCTAATACATCTAAATGAATGTGCACATGTCTTATGAGCTTAGAGACTTAAATTATCAACTCACTTACAAAGCGAGCCCTAAGCTAAGACCACACAAGATTCTTCAATAGGGAGTCTTCACATCCATTGTGCTCTTTGCGACCAATGTGCTGCTTCAACATTTTTTTGTAATGTCCGCTAATGCGCGTCGAAGTCTTCCGCGTTGCATCATCAAAATCCATCTTGAGAATATGTCGCTAACAATCTCCCCCTTTTTGATGATGACAACCTTTTAAACTTGTGAGCTTTGAGAGTACAAATTTGTTGACTATTTTAGTTCCCTCTCAATATTAGCTCCCCATCAACATGTGATTGTCTTCAATATAACTCTATAAAACTTAGAGAAACACATTAGTACAAATTTGCTTCCCTTTAATACAATGGTGAGAGTAACACAAGTTTTATCTCATTCCTATGATTTCTCCCCCTTTGACATTATCAAAAAAAATAGAGAAGCAAAAATTAAGCTATCTGAGATACCAAATCAATATGTGCACAAAACATATGTAAGTTCATAAACATGCACACTTTTTATTTTCTTCCTCTTTTGCCTTAAAATTTAAAAATTATGCATAGTTCATCAAAATCATTCAAAATAAGTCAATATCCATACATTTCAATTTCAACCAACAGAGATCAATGACAAGACATATCAATATTATTAATTCAAAAGGGTCACACATATCATATAAATCAATAAGTCCCATGTGATACCAATTGATACCAAATGAGATTAATAATATGTTCAAGCATAGGATGATACCAAATGAAATTCAAATTGCCTAATCAATAGCATGCTACACAATCAAGTCCAATTCATATCAATTGAAATAAGCATATACTTATATAAGTTGGAGGAAATGGTACCAATGTTTCCGTAAACACGGATTTTACCTTTTACCGTTGTCACCAAGAGACAAATTCCACCAATCATCAAATTCATTCATTTTTGAGATAGAGTTTTGATATTCTTCTTATTGAGCTCTTTCCTCATTTTTATCAAGTCTTTGGGATTGCATTACTCATTGATTGACCTTTCCCAAAGATTCCCTTACAAAATCATTCAAGCATATTTTGGTACCCAAACTTTCTTGGGTCCATCGAGGTTAATCTTAGTTCCTTTTGGAACCCAAATAATTGTCACATTTTTTTTTTAATCCAACAATCATAACTTCCGTGACCTATCATATTACATGCATGACATTTAACATTTGATTTAAATATTTTAGATGCATGTACATATGGTGAATGTGTATATGATTTGGATGCCTTCACAAAATAGTAGTTCAAATATTTCTTCTTCATGTGAGACTTGTATCCTAATCCACATTTTCCAAACACACTTCTTTGTGACCCAAGTAGCATTTTAAAATTCTTTTCATCTTGAGTAAACTTGGTCACAATGCATTGCAAGTCATCTAATTTCTTATTCAAATCATCATTTTTAATTTTCAAAGATTCACAAGCCCATGATGATTTTGAAATAGATGCTTCATTTGACATGTTCTCTACATTATGTTCATGCTTATCATTTAAACACATATCCTCTAAATTTAAAGCATGACTTTGTCCAATATAAGATGCATGTTCATTTTGTTCAATCGACACATCATTTTCATGCTTGTCTTTTAAGTAAATATCATCATTTTCCAAAGCACAAATTTTATCCATACATGATGCATGTTCATATTGATGTAATGTATGCTCTTCCTTAATCAAATTGCATTTCTTTCTAAGAGCATTATATTTGTCATGCAAATCATTCAACATGGCAAATATTTCGTGACAATCGGAAATATCATTTTTAGAAACATCAATGCTTTCATTTTCCGATTATTTTCTCTAGGATTTTCTATAGCCATGAATGCTAAATTACAAGTTTCATCATTTGATGAGCTAAAATGCTAAATTACAAGTTTCATCATTTGATGAGCTAGGATCATAATTCATATGCATTTGTAAATTTGGGAATCTTATCAATTATGCTTTTATCTAATGCTTCACATAAAACCGTAAGTGCATTAGAATTTACCGAAGATTTTCGCTCTCCTGTGATTTTTTTATATCCACAAATATCGTAGGCGAGCAAAAATGTGATCATCCTTCTTTTCCAAAATTTTAAGTCCGTTCCGTCATAAAATGGCGGTCTATCGGTGAATGCTCATTCGGTGAAGTATGTTGTGTGGCTTGTAGAGGCTATGATCTATTCTTGGACGGTTAGATATTTGTTGAGAATACCTCGCTCAAATACCAATTGAAATTACCTATAAGCACAATCAACAAACAATCTTTATATCCAAAAGAAGGGGGGGTCCTAATATTGCGGAATAAAAAATCTTTTCAATTTTACGCTACTAAGTTAGTAATTTTACCAATTAAGCTTAGGTCAATTTTCTCAATCACAATATATCGCTAAAATGCAAGTTACCAATTAATATGCTAATACAAAAATAAACTTGCGATAATTAAAAGTTATGGGATAGAGAAATTGAAACCGGTGATTTATAG
Organism: Zanthoxylum bungeanum; assembly: GCA_019454045.1. Taxonomy (NCBI): domain Eukaryota; kingdom Viridiplantae; phylum Streptophyta; class Magnoliopsida; order Sapindales; family Rutaceae; genus Zanthoxylum; species Zanthoxylum bungeanum. Next base: position 88,928 of record SKCR01040731.1, read on the forward strand.
TGGTTTGGCCAACAATGCCGACGTCCACTCCTTCAAGCCGTGCTTGAAACTTTCCACTAAGTTGAATCCACAACTTACACCGTGAGTTTTCCGTGGCTCACTCACAACCAAGAGTTTTGTCCCTAGGTTCCTCCTAAACCTTTACACAAGAGTTTTATCACCTAGGCTCACTCTTTAAACATTTACAATGAGTTTTCTCTATAGGCTCATTCACAAACCTTTTACAACAAAATGCACCATTTTGAGTGTACCCACTTAACAAGGGATTTCACTACCACAAGTGTTTAAGATAAAGAAGTTTAAAGTACAACTTGACAAGTGTTTAAGATAAAGAAGTTTAAAGTACAACTTGGGGACTCACAAAATATAAGAAGATTAAGATTGTGAGTTGCTAACCCAAGTAATTTAAGCTCACTATAAATGATATGAAGATGTAGTGTGTGAGCTTGATTATGAGAGTGTATGATGATGAAGGTTTAGTAAAACTCTATGTTTTTGTTTGTTAGAAAATGTATGAAAGTGTTGGAACTAGCAAAAACGAAATTGAGGCTCAATTTATAGAGAAGGTGTAAAACTGCCCCAACTCTGTCTGTAGATCGGTACAAGGGCCGGTATGCCAGTCCTGCAAATGTAACAGCTATATGACTGTTGAAGATTTAAGCGCAATACCAGATTACTGATCGGTATGGAGGCCGGTATGCCAGTTAGCTCACCGGCA